>CM053785.1:615156009-615456009 GCA_028749045.1 Cupressus sempervirens | reverse complement strand
AACCCCACTTTGATTCATATTTTTAGAGGAAAAGTCTTGTGAAGTCTTTTTGACTCATAAGATCATCATCTAGGAAGACCGCTTCCAATTGCAGGGTATGGCTAAGGAATATGGAAACTTAAATGTTTTAGTTTTAAGTGGTACTTACGGTTATAAATCTTAATAACACTCTTCATATTTTGAAAGCCTTCAAAGTAATAACTATGTGTCTGCGCATCTTGTAGTTGCTTCATAGTAGAGCATATGATGCATTGTGCCAAGTAAATTCATCTGCATTCTGCACTTTTGTTGTTTCTCCCTTGTAGCTATTCATGGCAAACCAAGTCTTCACAGCACCATGATTGACATCATTGGTGTGTACGGAAGAAAAGCTACTGATGATATTCAACATTCTTAATTGTTGAAGTCACCACCATAGATATTGTAGGCACATTATTAAATAACACATTGATATGTTAGGATTGTGATTTTTCCCATCTGTTTACTTTTGAAGTTTATAATTTTTGGACCATTCCTTAATCTTGTGCCCAAAAATTAGGTACTATCAAGAATTTCCTTCACAACTAACTATTCTAATGTTGTACTCTATAAAGTGGCCACTTTTACGTGTTCTAACAAAGATTTGGTGCCTCTTGTAGTTGCTTTATCTAGAAATCTTAATTGAGAGTGTGAGAATTGGGGATAGAATTAAAAAAATTTCATGGTCAATTAGTGAACAAAAAATGGATTTGATGGGGGTTGCATTATCTGGCAGAATGTAGAGGACTTTAGAAAATTTAGCTAAGACTAATGTCTATCCATTGGGCTAGAGTCACCTCCTATTACTTAATTTATCATTGCCCTTTAAATCTTGAATTTGTTGCACAACTAAAATGCATCCCCTTCAGAGAATATTTAGCCAATCCTCTACTTTTTTTTTTGGATTGGTAAAAGGACAAGGCTCTCTTGATTGTGTATATTTAAAGAATGAAAAAATAAATCCTTCTCTTCTAAGTTCTTATTTTAAACTAGAAAGCTTTAAAAAATCCCCACTAGGTGGAAATGAATTTGCATTTGTTTCTAATTGCCCCTATTCTTTTTGGGAACTGTTAAGTTTGTCTTGCTGTCACAATCTTCCAAAGCTACTACTACGGAGATGAACATTTTCATGAACACATCTTCAAATTTTTCATTCATCTTCAAAATCTCTTCAATACTATTTTGCATGAATAACTCTAAATTATTGAAGAGTTGCACTAGAATTTGGAATGAATGCAGACACCACATATATCCAAATATGGGGCTTGGTAATACTATTGACAATATTTCTGATTTGTTATAAGAGATACCACCAATTCTTCTATTGAGTGCAGAGCCTTTTACCATTATTCAATTAGGCTCTACTTTTCTTCATACTATCCCTTGTTTAACACAATTCTTGGATAAGCGCATTTAAGTCATTATGTCAAGAGATATCTCATTATTCAAAATCTTGCTACAAAGCTTCCAAGCATTATCCATAATTGCATAATAATAGTAAAAATTAATAAGATTACTACATGTGAAATAATTGAATTGAAATAGTATGTCTACTTTTTGGTTCAAGATGTCATTTGCTTCTTGTTGTTTCCCTTCCTCATTAGCATATAGTTTTATAAATAAATATTGTACATAAATAAATCAATATAGTTTTATAAATAAATATTGTCAAAAAATTCACATGCCTTGTCTATGTTTCCATTTTTCAAACATGTCTACCATGGCAATTGTGACCACAACATCTGAAAAAAATTCTTTATGCTTTAATCCATGTCCATAGCTTATTCCGAAGCTCTTGTTTTGGCATAGACATCAATAATGCTAGCAAAGGTTGTGTGATTTAGCTTTATACCTGCGAATTGCATTTTCTTGA
The DNA here is from genome assembly GCA_028749045.1 of Cupressus sempervirens. NCBI lineage: Eukaryota > Viridiplantae > Streptophyta > Pinopsida > Cupressales > Cupressaceae > Cupressus > Cupressus sempervirens. The sequence continues at coordinate 615,454,118 of CM053785.1, read as the reverse complement.
ATATAAACACACATGTTATATATGTGTTTAAACATATATAAACACATAGCTTTCTTGGAAAATTGAGCAGCTTTCTTTCTTAGTTTCAATGGTGTGAGCTCTTTCTTTGCCTCTTGGTCTATGGACTACAAAACTTTGAGCTCAATGGGCAGCCCATGGTAATCCCAACCAGGTGCATAGTGCACCTTATACCCTTCAAGCAACATATATCTATTCATAAAATATTTTAGAATCTTGTTCAAGGCATGCCCAATATGAAAATCTCTCATAATAGATCCTACTCATGATTATGAAGGCACATATCCTACACATGACAAAGGCCCTGATGTGCATCATAGTGATAGAGGTACATATTCAATTTTTATTAAAAATTAATTATGTAATTATTAATAAAATTTGGCATCTTAAATTGCAATTGGTGTAACCTTTATGTGATAATTTTTGAGTATGGAGAATGTCATGGTAATGGAGTCGAGCGTGATGTTAGTGTTGAGCATGTTGAGGTTGGGGCTAAAAAAAATGTGGTAGATGATGTGGCACTATCAAGTAAAGAAAAATTCCTATTATGTTCTTTAGACTAATGAAATACTTATAACATTAAAAAAATGTTTAGAATTAAACCCATTTATTTCTTATTATAGGGGCACATCAGCCTTATGCTCGAAAAAAGAAGAGGAAGCCTCATGTTATAAGATTAGAACCACAAGAGCTATAGGAGAATGTCAAAGATAGTAACGATGTGCCTATTAGCCTTTATGCCAAAGATAGTCAAGATGTGCGTATTAGCCTTCATAATAATGAGTAGGATCTATGCTAGGAGTAGAAGGATGCAGTGAAATGTCATGCACATTGTTATCATTGTTCAAAATTAACATCAAATAGATTATTTCTCACAAAGTTCTCAATTTTAGTTATTATTGATTAGGCCTATTTAACTTTGTGTGAACCAATGCATCAAAATATTCTACATTTCTTTGGCCACTGGAATTTGTGTTGTGGCAGGCAACCACTACTTTATAGCCTTGCTTGAAGCCAATTTTTTTGTCCTCTTCTATGGGCCCTAGATTAAATTTATATATTATAGAGACAAACAACAATTTATTATTCTCCTTAGCATAAACTGTTGATTGTCCTCTAGAATTATATATATATATATAGTTAAAATTATATTTATGTAGATATATATGTTTAAATATATATTTCCATATATGTATATATGTATGTATCTCTATATATATATATAAACTATCTCCCATAAGTATATATACTTGTATATGTATACATATGCAGATCTAAATCATTCATATGCTCTCCTCTTTATATGTATATTTCTATTTGTGATCAAAGCTAGAAGTGTAACATGCTAAATAGTTTTACGGATTCCTATTTTGAGAATAGGTGGCTTTTCAAATATTTGTTTTAGGGGGGTAAGACCTATTAACCCCTTACCCCCCTTCTTTTCATTGCCATGTAATATTGTTTTTTTTATTGTAGGTTATTCAAGGATTGCAATGTTTACCTCCAGTATCCACCATTTCTTTAACCAGACCAGAGATCTCCTCAAAATTTTGTTGCTCCAATTTCCTCCAACATTATTATTTGTAACCCTCTCAGTCGCTATTATTTGTAATCCCCAATATGTTGGGAATGGAATTTGGCCAAGATAGATTTTGATCCAACCTTGTATTTGTTTTTTGGAGGTTTTTCTATCATAAATCCTCCCCTTGTATAAAAGGAGGTATGCCTTCGTAAAGACCTTTATAAAGGGCATCTGTAATGTATACAACACTTTGGTCCTAGGCTATACCAGGGGTTTTCTTTTCCTTGTTCTTTTTCCCTTGGTGCCTACAGTTGAATAGAGAATTTTTTTTGTAAAATCTTCTAATAATATAATATAAAGTCTTGATTACTATTGTGTATTAATGAATTTTATATCATATTAATGAATGTTATGTGATTTTATTGATTGATTATTATATATCATAAATGGATGAATGAAATGAATGAAGTATGTAATTAGATGTTAATGAGGAATTTAGATTGATGTTAGGGGGAGGGGGGTGAGGCCAAATGAGTTCCCACCTTCACATGGTTGGCCTTGTTAAGTAGAGAATATTATAGTATTCTTGAAACCAAGTGAAGCTCAAACTAACATACCAAGGAATTGCAAAACCCAAATCCATCTACCTCTCATCTTCTCATCCCAATAAGTAATCTTTTCTACCACATTTATTTGGAAGGCTCTAAAGCCTAATCAATTCATCATTTGCATATCCTGAAATCATAATGCTCCAAAGAAAATAATGATGTGCTTGAATAATGCACACTATTTCTTTCATCCACTTTATTTGGATGCCACTTTCTTGCATCACCAAGTTGAGGTAGTGTAACTTGTAAGCTGCCCAAAATATGTGCTCATATCTCACCTCAACTAATGTAGAGTCTACAGCCTTGATCCACCAAAATCTTCTTAAGTTCCTAGTAGCACCCAACCCATTGCAAGATGCCAAGCAAGGTTACTAGCCTTTACCGATGCTGACCTCTTTCTCTCCAAGTGGACTCCACTTCTTTAAGGTCTTATCCCCTTTCTAGGGCTCTTAGCAAACTTGGGTCAAATTAAGGCTTTAGGGACAATAGCCCTCAATTAGGCCAAATATGGAAAATTAGGCCAAATGCTTTGAAGGCTACAAAAAAAGATTGGTTTTGTCATTCCTAGTCCTATATACCTTAGTTTTTATTAAATACAAATACAAGAACTCCACCACTTAACCTTTGATTCAAATATGACCCCATTTTCCAACGAGATTATCTAATATGAATCTTGAAATCTCTTCCCACGATAGTGGCTGGCTTTGACATGATTTCTGCTAAGTTCATTTTTGTGTATACAGGTTGGAATGGAGCATTGGGCTCACTAGGTTCACTAAAAATTCTAGCATGGTGCTCTCTAGAATATCCATGAAGTATGAAATTAATGCTATTATAGTTTGAGCTAAAGTGGACTCGTATTTTGATATTATGTATGACACTAGTAAATAGAGTGGAAAGTGATAGTATCTTACAAGATGGATTGAAAATGTTTAAAAGGTTTGGTAGATTGTGGAGACCATAATGAAAATTCTTTGTAACTTACTATACTTTTGTTTCCAATTTAAATCTATATGCAACATAATATGATTCATGAAGCAACATCATTTTTGTTGGATTTTTTGAAGCCTAATTTTCCAAAACATGCACATCTTCAAACTAAGGCAAGTTGTTAATATGATCATAAATCAACTAGCTTTTAAACCTAGTTTAAAAGTACACTAATGTGAAAAGTCTAGAAAGAGTGAAAATGTAACTGTTTATACATTGTTGATTGTAGAAATTATTTTGGTTTTGTCTTTTCTAATTTTATTTTCCTTGCAGGTTCTTGAGATTAATTTGGTGACTTTCCCTAATGTTGTTGATGCTATCTTGCCAAATTGAATTTTCAGTCACTATGATCATCCTCATATAGCACAGTTGTTCAAGAAAGCTAGTTTATATATGCATGCACTTTAGGTAGGTGATTCATTGGGAGTACACTTGAGATTTAATATAGACTAAATATTTTGTATCAAATATTTTCTATATGAATTTTTGTGGAAATCTTTTTTAGGTTTACTCCATTTTTCCTTATGTCAAATGGTTTCTTAGGAAATATTTATGCATCACTAATATTGTAAGTTTGTTTACAACATTATACAGAGTTTCTTGATATCAAATGTGTCATTGTGAACACCCATGATATTGAGCCATAGGTTTGTGAAACATCTCGTGCTCTTGAAATTGAATAGAAACTATCAATTCCCTTACTAATTCTAGAACTTTTCAGGCTCTTGTCAAGTTCTTTGGGACGCTTTCTAGAGAGTGGGCATTGGAGTGCATGAAAGATATAAATTACCCTATTGAGCCACAAGGTAACATGGTTTATTGATATAAATTACATGTCACAGTTCATTTGTTTACAATATACATGTAATAGGTTTTGAGTGAAATTAACTTAGAAATTAATAGGATATACTTATTTTTCTCAATTGGGTTTTAGGAAGCATATGTCTATGATTGCCTGTGATCCACATGGTAAGATTTTACTTTTATGAAAAGGTGCTAATAATGTCATTTTCAAGAGACTTTCTTCAGAAGTAGAGGAGTGGAGATACAAAACACTAGAGCATTTGAAGGAGTATGGAGAAGCAGGCCTTAGAACATTGGCTTTGGCATATTCAAAACTTAATGAAGAATCCTACTTGGATTGGGAGGCAAGTGCATTTAGATGAAGGTCTTGTTGTTTGTTGGTGTATTCTTGTACATTGAATTCAAGTAATAGAGATAAAAACATGAATTCATTCATTGAATTCTATTTCTATTTCATTTAATTGTAATCATTTTTAACATGTACATAAGAGATGGATCAAAGAAAAATAGGATATTATTCATTCTGATGAATAGAGTTAAAGTCTACAATAGTTAGTTGAAGAAATTGAAAGAAATTTGACTCTTATTGGATTGATATTTATGAGTAGATTAAATATGTTAAATAACATTAGCAATTTTGGAACAATGTTTTCCCTTTTGTAGGTCTACCAAGAAATTAGGAATAATGTAAAGGATGTAGTGATGTAGTGATAAATCTGGTATATTTCTAAAAATGTCGATAATTTGTCAACAATTCTTTAGACTTTTTAATAATTTTATTTATTAACTAAATATGTTCTTATCCACAAATGTTATCTCAAATTGATAAGGAACATGAAGGAGAACAAATTGATTGGGTTTTGTTGAAAAATGTTCTTGGCATCTTTTTAGAGATTGGGATGGGTAGCATGGAGTTCTAGCAAAAGGATTTCAAAGTACCCATGTTGGAAGACATTGCTTCTTACTATTCTTAAAAGGCTTCCTCGTGGATTCTAGAGGATTCTTGTCTAGATTATATGCTCAAGGTCAGCACTGAAGGGGGAGTTAGGAAAGGAAACATGATTTGACAATTTTGCCTTCTATTATGAAAGGCTCTTTATCTAAAAGTTAATGCACATCAATATTGTACTATAGGCTGAGGAATGTTTGAAGTGAGAAAAAGAGAGAGTTTCCCATTATCTGCATTCTAGTAGTGAATAGAAATTACTAGAAGTAAGTCTTTATAAAATACACTTTATTTCCATGAGAATCCATGGATTCAGCCAACCATAAAAATGTTGCTAATAAATAGACATGAAAATTGATATGCTTGCTTTAGAATTTAGATGTTCAAGTTTTGATATTGTACTTCCCAAGGCTAATGTTTTGTGCTTGATTTTGATATTGTGCTTGATTTTGTTTTAGAATTTAGATGTTCAAGTTTTGAAAAGATAATGTATTTTATTTCTTTCTTAGCTTTGTGTACCATGCATTAGTCATCTTCTTCAATATCATTCTTAAGAAATCATAGATTATAATAACAACATACTATAATGATGTTAAGTGAGGGGTCCATTGCATTTTATGAATAATTTTATTGTGCTCTTTTAAAATATTTTAACATGAGAGGAATGGTGACATGTGTGCTGAAATCATAAAAACAAAAAAATTCTATTTGATGTTAAGAGTGGGGTCTTTAAAGAATTAAAATCATTCATATAATATTTGCTTGCTTGATTGGTACAATCCTACTTTCAATTTTCCTGCCTATTTTACATATAGCCCAAGATAAACTATTCAAATGACTTTGTGCAAAGTTGATGGCAGTTATGATTACAACTAAACATACAAGTTTGACTTGTGAAAGACTATAGTGTGCTTTTGACATCATGTTGAACTACAAATGATTTGGTTTAGATCTATATAATGCTATATTAAATTTAGGACTTTGTCTTGTTATGTGTTGTGATATATAATTAATATTTATTGAAATTATAGGAAGAAGCTTGCATTGAGACTTTTGTTTGATAAAAAAGCAAATGATGATCATGAAAGAAGCATATTAACAAAGCTGAAGAAATAGTGTGGTGATCAATTTACTTCTAAAATGGAGGGAATGGTATGCTGCATCCTACATAAATAAAAAACTCACTCTCATTGCATGGCAAGTCACTTCTCTCATGTTTTTGTACTATTGTAGGTAGTATGATATTACTGCAAGATATAATATCATTTTCTTGACTCATTAGTCTCAAATGCAAACTTAGTTGGAACTGGTGGCATTGGCATACAAATACAAGGGCTCGATAGACCAATGAGCACCATCCCACAACAAGGTGTGCAACTACTAACTTTCCAGTAATGAGAGAATAACTGTGAGATTGAAGGACAATTGAGATGTTAGTCCACATGCACAATCCTATTTTGAACATTGCTACAAGGGGATAAATTTGTTCCAATGGTCATCTTAGATGATGAACTGATTGAATTTTTTTTCAAACTTGTGGATTGGTGAACATGATATTTTGTAGCAGTTTGTTTAATGCAAACACTTGTTCAAAGAGTAGAATTGTTGATCAAGCAGGTCAGAGAAAAGAATATTGAAAAATTTTAATCATAGTTTTGACAGACTTCTTCTATTTTAAGATTGAACATAATTGTTGGTTGATTGATACACACACAAAAACTTGAGAAAATCCTTTCTTTTGATAAAAAAAATCTAATCATAAAAGAACTTTAAAGGTATACTATTCAATTTTTTTTACACCTTAGCTTTGATTCATGCCACCTTTTTTGTGAATTTGCATTAGCACTAACTTGTGTCCATTGTGACACTTAATCACTCATTCTGAGAATTGCTAACCAAAGTATATTAATATTCTTAGCTTCTTTGAGGCATTCTATAAAACAATTCACATGCCCTACCTATGATTTGACATTTTACATGCATCCTACACTCTTTCAAACTGATGATGGATTATAGAGTGTAGGATACATGCAAAATATCAAATCATACGTAAGGCATGTGAACTATTTAGAATGCCTAAAAAAAATTTACACCAAGGCGTTGGTCAAAATTTTGACCAATGCCTGGTAGTTTTCTACTAGCATTGGTCAAAATTTCAACCAATGCCTAGGTGTTTTCTACCAAGAATTGGTCAAAATTTTGACCAATGCCAGGTAGTTTTTGACCACTGCTTGGTAGAACTTACACCATGGCTCTGGAAGGATTTTGACCAATAGATTGGTCAAAATTTTGACCAACCAGTATGTTGGTCAAAATTTCGATGAATTTTTTTGACTAATTGGTTGGTCCAAATTTTGACCAACTTGGGTCAAAATTTCGACCAATAATGGTTGAAAAATGGGCTCATATGTACTAGTGGTAGGCCGAACTGGCCTAAACTTTTTTTGAAAAAATACTCTAAAAATGCAAAGAAAATTAAAATGATAAATCTAAAAATCAAATAAACAGATCTAATAAATGACCATACCAGATTCGCAAATTGGGCCTTTGGGTTCTGGTTTGCAAAAAAAATTTGCCTCAAAATTGACAATAGTTAAAAGTAGGCAAATTTATAGTCGAATTTCACTAAATTGACACTCTAGATGGAATGGCAAGGTCTACTTTTTCTCTAGATGCTCCTAGTGACTACATATGCTCCAAATCTAAATCGGGTCCCTTCGAAAGGTGAAGCAACAAAGGTCTCCAATGGCTATGTGAAGAGAATCTCTCTTAGCTATGATACCATGTAAGAATTTTCCTTAGGGAAAAATTCACCCAAGATCAAGGAACTCAAACGCAAGCACAGAATAGAGAAGAGTATGATTAGAATAACAATATAGTATTCAATTCAATGTACAAGTACACTAGGAGTGTCTATATATAAAGGCCTCTAGAATGCTTCTAGAATGTCTAGGAATCAGCACACTGATAAGTCATACAACCAGGCACATGTCCACTAGGTGTGGGTTATCCTCCATTAAGAATATGAGTAAGTGCAAACTTGAGAGGATAAGCCTACAAAAGTGTAGCACATATAATTATGTTGTAGACACCTTGTGCTTAATTAAGAGTGCAAATAACTATGTTGTCTACATTAAAACTTAGTTAATTATGCAAACTCCAATGTTGTAGACACCATGTGCTGAATTAGAGTTGCCTACTTCTGTGTTGTTAGCATGACAACTCATAAAAGTATGCAAACTCTTAAGTGTCAACCTAATAAATAATAAAATAATGCATTGACCTAAGTAAACTTAAGTAAAGTGTAAATAGTGAATACTTATTTACACCAACAAATATGAAGTTTTCTTATCCCTTTAATCTTTATATAAAAATTAAATAAAAATTATTTAATTTGACAATTATTAATGCTGGGGAATTCGTAAATAAAAATTAATTAATTTCTATTCACTTTTGTTTTAATTTTCTTATTCCACTTGACATATTTTATTTTTCTTTTGTTTGATCTTCTACCTTGTTCTTTCCTCTTCCAATTGAATTTTTCTCTTGCTTTAATTTATTTTTCCATTACTTGTTGAATGTATTTATATCACTTTTGGAGGAAAGTTTTGAATGAATTTTTGTATTAATTTCCCTTTTTATTTTTATTAGAGACATTTAATATTTCCTTTCCTTCTTATCTTTTAATTTCCATTGCCCTTGTTCATTCATTTCCTTTCAATTATTCCCATTCATTTCAAATTATAAATGTATAAATTGAAACTTTTTGAATCATCTTGAGAAACCATAGTATTTTTAGTATCTCTATTTGATCTACTAAATTAAATGATCCACCTTCAAAATGATGGTAGGGATTGAATTTTCTTTACTAACTTCTAATCTTATTCAAGAATTTCAATGATGTGGGATATCCTCATACTTACTACATCTCATTGTTAGGAAAATGCATTTTTTTCTTTGTCTCAATTACCATGTAACTATTAGAACTCTACATGTGGTGTTTCAAATATTAGTCAAGACCACCAATTTACAAATTGAAAAGAATAATATATGGTATCCCTTTGAATTATATGTAACTCTAATTTGTAAATATATTCCTTTATAGGTGTCCTCACCATAGGATCTAATGAGCCAATTAAATAGAGTTTGATGACATCTTTCTTTGTATTATTTAACATGTACTAATAGAATTTTTTTGGTGAGAGTATGCAGTAACATATTTTTTCCTCTCTTCTTTCATTTTGGTGTTTTGTAGCTTTATATAAAAATGTCACCTCATTTTCATTGTTGGATTTGATTATCTTAGGCAACACAATTTACTAATGTGGACTTTTTGAACTTAATTTTATATTTATACTAATGATAATTTAGTGGTGAGATATTAGTAGCTTGTCAAGGGAAAATAGCTAGTAGATTAAATAAATCAAGATCAAGGATGTTTGAAAATACCTCCTAACTAATTGAATTGTATTTGGATTAATAGGGTTTGATAGATGATAATTTATGTTTTTTGGTTGGTCTATTTTATTATTAAGTATGGAATTAAGTGACATTATTTTTATTGTTATGATTTGGTAATAATTTTCATTATATATTTTATCCAATGGTTGACTCTAGTATTAAGTATAAAAGGAGTACTAGGAAGGAAGAGGAGTGAGTCAAGATGAAAACATATGAAGACATAGAGGAGGATGATTCTTGGAAGATGAGCTCTTAGGTGGTGTCATTTTCTATGGCAGTCTACATTTCTATTACAAATGTTCACCTTAAGGAGTTTTCTTCTTATTGAAGGATTCCTCCCCAAGCTTCACATCAAGAGCTCTTTATGATATTTTTGTGGGGTTTATAACTTTTGGTATCCATTTCTTTCCCTTTGGTTATTTTTCTTTTCTCTTAACCTCACATGTTCTTCAAGGGCTAGGGATCAACTTTTTGGACATCTCTTAGAATCTTAGGTAACCATTTGTAGCTAAAATTTCTTGATGTTATTTAAACTCCTTTTTGGTTAGTCTTTGTAAGGATTTTTAGGATGTCAAATATTGGCCTGTGTAGATGTTTCAAAATAAATTCCTTGCTATATTAAGCTCTAGAATAAATTTTTTGTATGAAGTATCTAGGAATGTATCCCTCTAATATAGTGTTTCCATATCTAGAGTAGCTGATTAGGCATCGGAAGAAGGTTACATTTTTCATTCCAACTCTAACTTTTATGTGTTATGTGTGTACTAGAGACTATAGGACAACTAATTCAATTTCTAGATCATTTCTTAATGGTGTTGTTTCTAGGAATCTTTTTAATGAAATTTTGTTATGTTTTGGCATTTTTATTTTGACTTTTTCCATGAAATCTACATACTACTCATGTCGTGGAATATTTGATTTTCCAAAAATCCTTCTTGTGGAGTTTCAAACTTCTCTATTGTTGTTGATCCCACTTCTTCACATGGAATCTATGTCTTATCTCTATTATTTAGGTGGTTGGAAGTGGCTATTTGGTGGGTGTTGCTACAAATTTCTTCTAGGAAGGCTTCTCTTTCTGACTCCTTTTATAGTGATAGGTTTTTTGGTTTACATATATTAGGTAGCTATAGATATTTGGGCATTTCCCTACAAGTTTTTTCCTTCTATAAGGAGGGTATCTAGGAGTTTTTTCAATTTCCTTTTCTATTTTATTTGATATACTATTGTTGAAAGAGTTCCACAAGTATTCTATCAAGGTAATGATTGTGGGTTCTTATATGGATTACTTTTTTTATCTTTCACATTCTAATAAGGTGAGTTCCTCTTTTTTAAAGGGGAGGAGAGTTCCTTGGGAGAAGAGAAGTACTACTATAGTAATATTTTTTCTATGTAGAATGACAAGGATTGTAGGGAATATGTGTTTACTATTTTGGGGGGATTCATTAATCCCATAGGTTTTTTCTCCTCTTCTTTTTCACAGTTGGAGTCTCGTCCCATGTTAGTAGAAGAGTGCTTGTGGGAGTCATTGTTAAGGTTTGGAAAAATGTTCAAAACCCACTATCCTTTTCTTTGGAGAAGACACCTTTTCTATTATTTTGAGATTCATAAAAATTTTAAATATAATTTTTTTGGTAGTTTTCCTCATTGTTATATTGTCTCACTCCATTACCTCTATTTATATCTATGAATGTAGTAGCTCTAAGATGAAACTTTTGTAAAAGGTTTCAAGGTTCCTTTAAAAAAGATTTGTTTGTTTAAGGCAATGACCTTTTTCTTTGAATAATATTATCTTTATTAAAGTTGGCCCTTCTAGTAAAATATTGTAGGAAGCTTTTCAAAATGTTTTGCTCTTGTTTAGATCTATAGACTACTTGGTATCTAGTACTAGGATAGTTGAGTTATTTAAGGTTTATTAAGATTTCCAAAATCCCTATATACCTTACATATTATCTCCAATTACATAAGGACTCTATATCTCACTAGTTGAAAACTCTAGTATAAATATTTCTCTTTAATTGGGTTTTAGTTCCTTAACAACTTTGAGTGATATCAATTCTTTTGAGTTCCTTATGCTTCTTCAAAACCAAAAAAATATCAAGATAACATCTACTTTCATTTGATGGACCTCAAGTTGAAGAGGTCTTACATCCCTCATATAACTAAAATAAGATCAAGATAGATTCAAAATTACCTTTGAGTATAGATTTTCCTATAGTTGTGATCTAATTGTGCACATCTCATAGTTATCTACAAAGATAATTGATTTATCAAATCCAACCAATGAATACATTAAAAAAATATCTGTAATTTTCTTTGAATAATATAAAATGGTAGACATCTATTGTTCTATTTTAGATCTATTAACTATTTGGTGTCCAATATTAGGATAGTTGGGTGCTTTAAGGTTTATAGAGATTTTAGAAAACCCTCTATCCATAACATATTATCTCCCATTAGATAAAGACTCGATGTATCACTAGTTGATGACTCTAGTATAAATATTTCTCTTAAACCAAAGTTTAGTTCCTTAACAACTTTGAGTGATCTTAATTCTTTTAAGTTCTTTATGCTTCTTCAAAACTAACACACTATCAAGATAACTTCTACATTCATTTGATGGACCTTAAATTTAAGAGGTCTTGCATCACTCATAACTAACATAAGATCAAGATAACTTCAACATTACCTTTGAGCATATATTTTCCTACACTTGTGTTCTAACTATCCACATCTTATAGTTATCTACAAAGAAAATTGATCTATCAAATCTAGCCATTGAAGACATAAAAAAAAATCCTTGATTTTCTTTGAATAAAATAAGATGGGAGATGAGTGAGCCTTTCTAATTGGGATTTTTGGGAAGATCTCAATGGATCCCATATGTTGAGTGACTAAGCCACACATTTTTTGACCAATCATATTAGGTAAAGGGATTTCTTTTTTAATATATTGACTATAAAATACATCCTTGAATGATCAACTTTGTTCTACCTTAACCACAACCATTCAGGAGAAATTAACCATAAGAAAATTGAGCATTTGTAGCTTCTAATGAAATCCCCAGTGTCCATAAAATGATAGGAAAGAGAGTTAGGTGATACCCATAATTATTAATTTGAACTAGGAGACTAATAAGGTCATATAGTAAAGGACCTTAGATATCTAAAGGAGGGATTTTGGAGTGTGTGGAGAGAGAGGGTGATAACACACCTAGTTAAAATTAGGGGGCTTTTCCTTTCAAAATGATGCCTCTTGTCTAATATTATTTCCCAAGGAAACCCTTATCAAGAAAAGGCTAGGAGAGCTTTACAAACAAACATCTACAAGATGACAAGGGATATACATATTGTAATTGTAAGAAAAGAGGTCAATCCATGAGAAAATAATGTTCCTATTAGTGACATCATATAAGACAATCAATTGACAAAATTATATTAATTACTTAATTCTTGAACTCTTCTATAATAAAGTAAATGCATCCATTTATGTAATTATTCATTTTGATAATTTATTAATGTAATTTACTAGTGTCAATATGGTTGACATAGTAAAAACTAATTATACAAATCAAATAGTTTCCCCTTTATTATGTAATATAAAATATTACAATAATGAAGTTCACAAAAATTTATATAAAATATAACAATGAAGCTCAAAAAAAATTCAATCAATGGAATTAGATATTTGTTTCTTGGGATTGACCAAAATAATTCGGACATACAAATAATCCAAGTCTATTTTTTCCTCAAATAATCATATTGAAAGTATTATTTTCTAAATATTGATAAATAAATTTTATAAAACAGCAATACTATTTTTGGTATTATTCAAAATAACTACCTCATCTCTTAATTCTTATTAATTTAAATTAATTATACTTCTTTGTTTACTTAAAAGTGACATAAATTAATGAGTAAGTGTATAATTATAATGATGTTTAAAATATTTTGGCATAAAAAGTGTCAATAACTTTTCAGTTTGAATAAATAGAAACAAAACATATTAAAAAATTAGAGGCATTCTTGTCCAAACAAAATAGTATTATTGTACAAATATTTAGGAAAATCTAATTTTACATATCATGTTATTTTTAATGGAAGTTCTTCCTTGTGATTTTTTAATGGAAGTCCTTATAATTTTTTAACAAAAGTCCTTATGATTACCCATTTTCAATGTTAGAGCTACGTACTTAGGAAGACTTGCTTCCTAGTGAACCAAAGACCCATTGACATATTGAATACAGTTTTCATAATTGAATCTTCATGTTTTATACAGGGAATGCTATAAAAGGGACAAAATAAAATTCACTAGAACAGCTCCAATTATGTCGGTCCGTAGTTTTTACAATTAAACAATCAAATTAGTGAAATCTATTTGATTAGGTGGAGAAAAACGTGACTACAAAAGAATTAGGGTTTTATTTTATAGTGGGTAAGTTTCCTAAATATGATCGTAGCCGTCACGCCTATTACTTTGAATGCGTTGTTTTCGTTGCTCTAAACCAATGGCTTCCTCTATAAATAGCTATCGTATTCCATCTACCAATCCATAGTCCACTTGAAAGCTATAGACCTTCCTGTGCATTCCATCTCAATCTTCATTCAGTGCAAACGAAAGGATATTCCTCTGCATTTGACTGAACAAAAGATCTCAGCCTTAATTTAGTATGGGGAGTTTGATGGGTATGAAAATGAAGACGGTGCTTGTGGTGGTGTTGTTTGTCATGTTTGCAATCCATGTCTCCGCTCGATGTAACCCACCAAATCCCCCCAGGAACAACAACAACAATCTGTTTACAAATATGGAGATGTTGGCAAACACTCCACACTGCGCGGGCGCTTCTCCAGACAAGAGATGCCCACCACACCCCAACAAGCTTTTCTTCTCAGAACATCAGAACTAGATCTCTGCATTTCTACATTTCCTGCTTTGCCTTTTACTCAAATGATTGATTGCACTCGTCTTTGTAATTGCAATGAATAACTGCAGCTGCGTGGATCATCTGAACCCCGTTGTGCAAGAATTGAATTATTTATCTACAAGTTTGAAATATTTGAGAACTACTATTTCATGATAGACTAATGCATGCAGAAGTATGAATTGACAGTTCTATTTTAAATAGAATTGTAAAATATATATGAAAAACTAATTTTCCAGTTTTATGTTTGGAGGTGACCAATAATTCTACCGATGGATTAACTTCTAAGAATTTTTCTGGGTTTGTATCTTGTCATTGTAATGGGTTTACTTTACAGAGTAAAGTCTAGATTTATATTTAAAAATGATGTAGAAAGATTCTATCGAAATATTTTAAATGAATTGAATTGTAGTTTGATTAATGCGTTGTTTCTGTACTTATATAGAGGTAGAATGCTGTAGATGGCAGTGAGTTTGTTACTTTAGCCAAGATAAATTAATTTAATTTATTGTGAATATAATAAAGATTATTATTTTACACAACAAAATGTAATGTGAAATATGAGTATTCTTATTAAAGTATAAAATTTTGAGTTATAAACACAACATCTAAAGAATATGTAAGATAAAAAGATTTTAAGATAGTGGAATTTTGTAAGTCACACAAGATCATCAGAAAATAGATTACTGAGGAAAATTTAACATTACAATTTTCAGAAAAAAAAAGAGGATATTATAAATTCTAACAATACATCCTTATCATAAACAATATTATTTAATTAGATCTATGTATTCAATAAATATCACTTTGAATTACTTTTTATTAAATCTCTTTTCAAAGTTCAAATAACTCTTTCTTAGATCATTAATATCTTTCTTAGAAGAATGCCCATGACTATTATAGTTTACTTTTAATTATTAAGTAAAATAAAAGTCACTCTGATTTAGATCCTTAATTTATTTTTAAATATGATCTAAAATAAATAAATAGATAATATATATTTGAAAAGAATCAATGAAACCTACTTCTTGCATTGGAAACAATCCTCATTCTTATATTACCAAAGAAATCAAATGATTTCAACATATAGAACAATTTAAAATACATTATAATTTTTCTCAATCTTTAAAATAAAATACAAAGAATTATAGAGTTGATGGATTACTATTAACATCTAAACCCAATTAAGAAGAGAGAATGAGTTTATTTAATAAAAAAATAAATAAAAGAAATGAAAAGAAATTTTTAAATCTCTATGAGTCTAACTATAAAGAGGATCAAAATTATTATAAAAATGTCAAGAGGATATAGATATAGGAAATTTCTTAAGAATAAATAATCATTTGAAGTATAAATCTTTAAGTCCTAGTATCATACAGTAAGGGTGATTCAAGCAAGAGTGATTCAAGACTATAAATAAATGGCTGGGACTAATTTTTAAGTTTGAACACATTGAAATACTTGATCAAAAGAATCATAAATGAGTATATTAGATTATATTATACACTCTATGCAACGTACTACCATGACACTATTTTAATTTATTTATCATGATTGAATTGCATCCACACTAAACATGAAATTACATAATCATACATGATTGTTTAAACATATACTATACTCTCTAATGGGTATGAGAGGAATAAATTTATGACTTAAGTTAGACCAAACTCTCAAATTATCACATATCATAAGGTTGTTAAATTTTGTTATGTCTCTTAAAGTATTGATAGGTGGCCCCATAATAATGTGAGAGGTTTATCCCTATGAAATAGGATTTAAAAATAAGATCTAGAAGAAAATTATAATTATAGTATTACATAACCAACAAATAAGGGATAATTTTTTCACTAGATATTAAGGGTTGTTTCAATTAAACACATATATGCTTATATATATATATATATATATATATATATATATATATATATATATAAAATAAAAGTGATAAGTGATATATGTAAGGATATAAAATATTACATAAATAAAAATAAATTAACTATAATATTAATATACTAGTAAAATATGCATAATAATAATAGGAATACAAGTTAACCCTATTAAGAAAGATATGATTAGTTTAATATAAGTCTATATAGAGTCTAGCATAGAGTCCTAATAGGATTTTAAATCTACAAGAAAATTTTCCATTATAGATTCTCCATGTCAACAATTACATGCAAGAGCCAAAAGAAAGTTGAATTATGATCAGAGCTCCCAAAGCTTCAAAAGTTTAAGAGCATAAGTTAGTGTATGCACACGGATGAATGATTTTCTTCTACTTACAAAGGAAGGTCAATTTTTGAATATAGCTCTGAAAAAATATATGTCACAAATACCAATAAAGAGTATTAGATAGTCACATTCAAAAAAATATAACATTTTAATGTCTAATTGACTTATGCATTTTAATAGGATGCAAGTATATGGAACAAACATCTTTATGTAGCACCTCTATTGATTATGGGAATATCAAAAATAATTTAAATAGGATAAATTTGAGAATTGAGATATAGTTTGTTATCATAATATTGAAATTGAGGCAGTCTCCTTTTCTTCAACTACATTATTTTTGTCATTTAAGGTGAAATTTTAGCGTTGTGAAATTTTTGATGCTACATTATTCAAGGAAAAATATTTATTTATGGATTTCCCAAATTAGAAATGATGTTTTAATATCATTCAACATATTATTATAGATAAATGTATATATTATAATGATTTAAAATCACGTTATAATACTAAAATTATAGGATTTAATGAAGGTTTGGCTCCTTTTTAGCATGTTTTCATTACACACTTGTACTTAAAACACATTCACTTCTCTCTTTTTCTCTCATCTAGGAAAAATTAGAATAGGACATAACACATCCTCCTTAATTTTCCTTCATCCTCTAATGAAAATATTTTTAGAAGTAGTAATATTTCCTTGGTTTTACTTTTTTATTAAATAGGATAAACCAAGAAACCCTAATGTATTTTTTTGTCCTCTAGCACAAGCATTAGGACATGAATTATTTGTCCTATTGTCCATGTGTGTGGAAATGTTGTTTTTATAAATCCTTTATTAAGGAAAACTATTTATTCCTCCTTAAGAGGGTTATGACACTTGGTACACATACACTTATGCATGTGGCATTCATTCACTTGGAAATTTTACTAAATAATTCTTTTTGTCATCTCTATATAAGAGATACTCCTCTATCATTCTCAAACACAATACAAAAATTCTATAATTCTTGTAATGAGCTCATGTCTCTATCTTTATCTCTTTCCACTCTCTTTCATTCTTTATGAATTTTCCTCCTTCATATAATTCACATGACAATTTTTTCTTATTTTTCCCCATCAAAAATTTCTTCTCTCCATGTCTTGATATTTGGAATAATTTTCAAGCTTTTGGATTTATGGTAAAACAATTATTTAAAATCATCTCTTGGATTCTTTCCTTTCATAGTTTTTCATTTGGATATTTCTTGCACATGGTAATTTATTTATTTGAAAACAAATTACTCTCAAAGCTTTTGCACATTTGTGACTGCAAGACCATTCCCTAAGATTTGTGCCTCTCAAGTATAGGTCATCCTATGTTGATCTAAACTTCAAGGTTTATAATTTTAATTATCACTCTCAATTCAAAATTCTAACATTATCATGTCTTACATTCAGCTCTTCTAGAATGTAATATTGAAAATCTCTATAAAATATACTATTTGCCTCATTTGCCAACATAGATAAGCCTAATATGATGATAGAATAATTGGTAGATATCCAAATGTAGTGTAGAAAAATTTCAAGGTGAAAATAAAGCTCTTTAATTAATTCATTCAATGCCATAGATATTTTATCGTCTTCATTCTAAAAATAAGCATTCAAATAACACTCAAAGACACCATGGAGTTGCAAAGTTCTTATGAAGATGGTTATAGTACTTTATCCTTGGGTGCTTGCTATGATTTATAAACTATTTTTAGATAAAATTCTTTTTCTTTTTATATAAAATTATATGTATTCACATTTATATAATAGGGTTTCACTCATAGAGTTAGACCCATAACATTTTTGTGTATGTGTTTACATTCTAGATCCATACTCAAAGATACAAAAGTATTACACATACACCATATTTTTTTGTAATAGATATCCATGCACATTGAAGTCACCAAAATGGGGGTTGACTAAGGGCTACAACTATATATCTACCCACACATGCATGTATGCACACATACGCACACACACGTGCGTGTGTACACACACATGCATGCACACACACACACACACACACACACACACACACACACACACACACACACACACACACACACACACACACACACACACACACACACAAACACACACACACACACAAACCCAAACACAAACACACAAACACACAAACACACAAACACACACACGCACACACGCGCGCGCACGCACACACACACACATACACACACACACACAATTTTTTTTCTTTTAGAATAATTTGAGAACATGAGAAAATACAATAGAGAGAGGAGTAAACAAAAAATAATAGTAGGTTATCTATGAAATAATAGCATGCTATTTGTGAGAGTATTAAAATATATAACACCATTTTTTCAATAATATAAAAGGAGAAGAAGAAGAAGGGATCATAAATTTAGTACTAAAATTTCTATTTATTATAAATGGTATGATTCTTGGGCTAATTTATCCTAATACATGGATCATTAGGATTCATTCTCTCACTATTGAATTGATATAACATAATGGTGTCTTGAGGATTGGTCTCATTAGTTAGATATGCTAGAATAAGAGAATGAAGTTCATTTGATCCCCTTGTGTCTCATTTTCACCACAATTGCCAATACTCTTCTCAGACTCAATGTCAATATAATCTTGTTTTATATGTTCCCCTTATCTCTTGTTTCCACATTGATTATAACAATTTTGGGCAGCCTTAATGCCAATATAACTATGGTTTTCTTGAGCCTCTATATCATTTTGATTTGTGGGAAAATGTTAAACATCCACCTCCATGTAGTTGTCGATTTCTCTTTTGAAAATGACCATATCCCTCATTAAGTAAACCTTTAAATTTTTTCTTTGGCACCTCAATGAGTCATGCAACCTAAAAGGCAATAGAGAAATGTGTGAGTATAAATTTAAACTCAGTAGGGCCCCATGTGCTAGTTTGTAAAATCTCCTCATTCATTTTTTCTCCAATGGTCCATATGATCTCAACTGTAAGAAAAAATTAGAATCTATTCAATTTTGAGTCAAAGTTTTGAACAAACCCAACAAGAATTTCTTGCCAAGAAATGCCATTTTTACAATTCCACTTGATGGGATGACCAGAAAAATATTGACCAAAGTTTTAATAGAAAAAATCATTCAAGAAAATGGTATTTGGAAATTTCTAGACAATTACACAAAGAGAAAATAATAGGTTGAACATCACAAGAAGACAGGACACATTCAACAACAAGCTGCTTAAGGAGGTGAAACCATCTAAATTAAATCAATTTGGGCTCTATAGAGTAATGGAAAAAAAAATCAAACCCAAAGTTCCATATTGAAATCTTCTATTTGAAGCCCCAAAAAAGTTTTATTCTATTAATTAGGTCTTCATTATAATTAAGCATATTGTATATTTGTTCACAATAGTAATTCTTAAAATTGCTATAATTTATCCACTTGATATGATCAAGCCACTGGTTAGAGCTAAGAATATTTGCAAAGACCCCAAGTGCTTGTCGACCATAATATCCTGAATAACAAATATACTTGTATTATGTGATCTTTTAGCAGAAAAACATTGAGTTAGAGTAAGACATTTTCTATTGAGACTAATGGTCCACATGATAGATCTATCCATCAAAGGATAGTAAGGGTTTCTTTTCCACAATAGTTTTATTTCAATCCAATGATCTAACATGACACCAAGCTTTCCAAATGGAAGGAAAAACTTTAGAACCAATTTTTTAAAAATCAAAGTCTCCAAAAATAATATCAATAAAGGGAGTATTATACCAATATTTTCATTTTTCGAAAGAATATTTTGTAATATAAATTTTCACAAAAAATTTCCATGGTTTATCCACATCTAAAGCCTTTATAATCCATTTGGAGGCAAGAGCTAGGCCTTATGATTTTTAATTTTTTAGCCCAAGCCCTCCCATGGATTTTAGAGAGCATCACCAATCCCATTTTATGTAGTGTCTTTTATATTTCTCCATGCCATCAAACCAAAAAAAGTATCTCAAGTACAACTTATTAGATTAATAGTTAACTAACATCAAAGTCGAGGAGTAATAGATTGCATGAGAAGAAATGACCTTTTATAGAATGTGAGCCCTCCTTGCCATAGATAACATATGAGGTTGCCACTTAATATGTTTTTTCTCTATCTTTTTAAATGTTAAGTTCCACATCTCTTCATTAGAAGGGTTCAAGGAAAAAGGAATTCCTAAATATTTCACCATCTCACTAGGTCGTTGCAATTTCCATCCTTTGTTATTAAGCTAGTTAGGAAGGGTCTCTATCCAAAAAAGAATAATATATTTCATGGGAGTAATTTTAGCCCCTGAGGCTAAGAAGAATAATTGGAGTATATCCAAAAAGTTTTTAATATTATTCTCATTCATCTCTACAAACAAGTATCATCAATAAACTACTCAATAAGGAGATCATCATTGTTAGGAAGGGTTAAACCTTTGACCGGTTCACCAAGCTAGTTTCTATTAAGAATATATGGAAATATGTCAACAACAATAAGAAATAAAGAACGGTCCAAGGGGTACCCCTATCATGATCTCACCAAGCTGATAGGATCAGACAACACACCATTGCAATCAATGATAGTATTGGAGTCCTTGAAGAGAATAGTGATCCAGGAGAAAATGTATGGAGGAAAATCAAATGCCCTTAAAATTTCAAACATCAAGCCCTATTCAATTCTATAATAGGAGTTTTCAAAAACCAAAAACACCATAGAGACATCTCTATCATTACTTTTAGCCTAGTGCATAGCCTCTCAACTAGTGAGAAGGTTATCGAGGATGTGTTAGGATTAACCACAAATAGAAATATCAATTACATGCAAATATAAATAATATCAAGAAATAATATATCACATAGAAAAGAATACAAGACACCAAGATTTAACATGGTTCACCCAAAATCTAGGCTACATCCACCAAACAACAAAACCAATATTATTATGATTTAGTGATTACAACTTGATTAAAATTTGTAACCCCTTACTATTCAATATTGCCACAAGATTTTTTTTTTGCATCACACCTTATAGAAAAATCACTAACCCTAAGCCTTTTTATACAAGTATTTTTGTAGCTCTAGAATTATAGTTAATTATAATATGTTGACCCAAAATTATGAAGTATGTATAGTGCTTCCCTAATTAGTCACCACAATCTAACAATCTCCCACTTGGGAACTTATCAGACTAATCTCCCTAATTAGTCAACAATCTCCCACATGGAGACTGATCTTGTAGAAGGATTGCTACCACATGGGGCTCCCACTAGATCAAACCACCCTGAACTTTGTTTTTCTTTTATTTTGATTAGTCTAGAAGACCAACTAAAGCTAAAGAGGAATTCATATTTTCCCTTGTCACTACCTTTGTAAACATATTGGTTCGATTGTCATCTATATGTATCTTGTCCAACTTTAACTATCCATCATCCAAAATTGACCAAATGAAATGGTACCACAACTATATGTGTTTTTGTCTTTGAATGCAAAGTAGAATTCTTTGCAAGATGAATAACACTCTAACTATCTCTAAGGGTAAAAGCACAAACTTATGTAACCCTTTTGTAAAGGAAAAGGCTAACAAAATTGTAACTATTCACCTTCAATGACATAAAATTGGTATGATTATTTCAAATTTGAAAATGAACTAAACTAATGAAATGTGTAGAAATGGATGAAGTTTAGGATTATAATTTTTAATAATTATTTGGCATAAGAATTGATATATTTTCCTAATTATTATAGACAATTTTTTAGCTCCTAAAAAATGCTAAAAAATAGGGGTCTAGTTCCCACCAACAAACTATATTGAAATAAAATTATTTCCCTTTGATCTTAGACTATGTTATAGATAACATATATTTCTAGAAAAATCAAAAAACAAAATTGTTTTAGACCTATATTTTCTCTTTTATAATGATTGAAATTTCAACTCATTGAAATCGATAGTTTTCATCTCCCACCACATTTTTCAAAATAAATCTATTCTAACTAGGAGAATAATTATACATTCTAGAAGAGGATTCTCTTCTCTAGAACTTCATATAAATTTTTGATTTTTTACATATGATTTAATATTTTTTCTTTCTCAAAATTGACATCTTTTTGAGTGTTAAAATATGTTCTTGTAGAATTTTTTAATTACAATATACAATATCTAATTAAAACACTATAAACTCTATATGAGAATATTCTTGAATTTGAGCTCTATAAGATGGTGTTTATATGTTATTAAAAAAATATCATAAAAAATAGTAAAGTTATTGAAATGCCACTTTTCTGAAATAATTTTATTTAATTAGTAATTGGATACAAACTAGTATAAAACATGCATTTAATAGATATTTCCAATTGGAAAAGTGTTCAAGAAAAAATATAAATTAGCTATAATGAATTATGACATGTTTAAAAAATATTTATTTTTAGATAGAAATACTCAAATTCAATCGTTCTAATAAGTCAGCCTGAAAGGTGACACAACTTTCTACTTTTACCCATAAACAAATAATTATCCTCATGAGGGTATCCAAATTCTTCCAAGAAGTATTGAATCCATATCATCTCATTAGATGTCTCTAATAGCAACATACTCTGCCTTTGTAGTGGATAAAGCATTCACCTTCTGTAACCTAGAAACCTAGCTCACTACTACCCCACTAATAGTAAATACATAACCTATAGTACTATGCTTGGTATCAATATCCCTTGCCAAATCTCAGTAAACATAGCCCTATAAATTAGTAGTAGAACCCCCAAAGAGTAAACACTTATTGGATGTTCCTCTCAAATATCTAAGAATCCATTTTACTGCATTCCAATGCTCAATTCTTGGATGACTCATATACTTGCTAACGACTCCCACTACATGTGCTATATCTAGCCTTGTACATATCATAGCATACATCAAGCTTCTTATAACTGAAGCATAAGGTACCTTAGACATCTTATCCTCCTCTTTTTGTGTCTTTGGACACATCTCCTTAGTGAACTTTAAATGACTAGGTAAAGGTGTGTTGATAGCTTTAACATTCTCCATAGAGAAACATTGTAACACATTCATAATATAATTAACCTGAGATAATTTCAATTTCTTGTTCTTCTTATCTCTACAAATATTCTTACCAAGGATTGGTTTTTCTACCCCCAAATCCTTCATAGAAAATGCACCTGCTAATTGGCATTTCAGCCCCTTAATATGATCCATGTTAGACCCATCTACAAGCATATCATCAACATATATACACAAAATAATGTAGCTATCATCATACAACCTCTTAAAATAAACATAATGATTTGAATGACACCTAATTTATCCATGCTCATGCATAAAACTATCAAATTTTAGATACCCTTGCTAAGGTTCTTGTTTCAAGCCATATAGACTTTTCTTCAATCTGCACACTAATTTCTCCTTACCTTTGACCTCAAATCCCTGTGAGTTTTCCATATATCTCTTCATCCAAATAACCATGAAGGAAGGTTGTTTTAAAATCAAGCTGCTCCAAATGGTATCTTTAGTAGCCACAATACTTAAAATAGTACAGATAAAAATCATTTTAACAACAGGAGAGAATATCTCATCAAAATTAATGCCTTTTTTTCTATGCGAATACTTTTATAACTAACCTAGTTTTAAATCTTTTCTTACCTCTATCCTCTTCTTTCAACTTGTAAACCCATTTATTCTACAAAGCTTTTTTACTTGCATGCAACTTACTTAAATTCCATGTCTTATTTTCCAGCAAAGAGTCTATTTCATCTTTCATTGTAGACTCCCACAAAATCTTAGTATCCACCTACATAGCTTTATCATAACATTCATGTTCACTAACATCTATTAGTAAAATAGAGTACAAAGAGGGAGAAAATCCTTCTATAGGTCTATTTAGGCTTTTTTATTGTCTAACATTCACTGGGATGTATGGTATTTGTTGTTGTGGTTGTTGCAAATCATGAGAAATTGTTGGAACATCATATTTTGGAGTATCATCCAACACTACATAATGATATTCTTTCTTCTCATGCTGCTGCAATAGATCTTTGTGCAACTCTTTCTCATTGAACATGATATCCTTGCTTCTTACATTTTTATGATTTTCAAAATCCCAAAGCTATAACCAAATTCATCAATGCCATATCCAAAAAATACACATTTCTTTGACTTAGCTTCCATCTTGGTTCTATTTTTAGAATCTATATGAGAAAATGCTTCATAACTGAAGGTATTAAGAAAATAATAACTCACCTTCTTACCACTCCATGCTTCCTCTGGAATACCATAGTCCAAAGGAGTAGAGGGACCTCTATTAATCAAATATATAGTAGTATTGATATCCTCTATCCACATGTTTAAGGGCCACCAAACATGTAACCTCATGCTTCATGCACACTCCATTATAGTCATGTTCATGCATTTAGTCACTCCATTTTCCTATGGAGTCCTTGGAACAATTTTTTGTCTATGAATACCATTAGTAGAGAAATAATATTCAAATTCATGACTGAAATACTCACCACCATAATAAGATCTAAGACATTTTAATTTCTTACCAGCCTCATTTTTGGCCAAGCATTTCCATTTCTTAAAAGTTTGAAATACATCAGATTTTTGTCTAAGGAAATAAAACCATACTTTTCTATTTTCATCATCAATAAATGTAACCTAATAATGAGAGCCACCAAGATACCTAAGCTGGTCACCATATACCTATATGTACAAGCTCTAATTTCTCACATTTCTTTTCCTTCCTACTCTTCACAAAACTCACTCTCTTTTATTTTTCATACACATGCAGCTTTCACATAAATCCATATTCACACATTTTAGAGCTAGTAAAACTTTCTTTGAATGAAGTAATTTCATACCTTTCTCACACATGTGCCCAAGTTTTTTGTGCCACATCACTGTATTAGAATCTACAACAACTATTTGTTCTCCCTATTCAATTGCAACAACTATTCTTGAACATTCATTTTTCTTTGAAACAATTAAAGTAGAAGGAATAGTATGAAAAATTAAAGATATAAGGTGCCTACTTTCACACCTTTAGCTACTACTATGGAAACTTTTGAAACCTTCCAATTTTTATCATTAAAGGTAACTACACAACCCTCATCACTGAGTTTCCTTGCTGAAATTAAATTCATACTCAGCGTCAGAACATGTCTTACCTCATATAGTAGCCAATGATTCCCATTCTGTACCTTAATATTAACTTTTCCCTTTCCAAAATCTGATAGGGTTCATTATCCCCCATATAAACAATCCAAAAATACCCTTATACATAATCAATAAAATAACAACATGAAATGAAGTAGTAGAATCTAAAACCCATGAATCATCAAGACTTTCCAAAGATCGAAGCAAGGCATCCTTTGTGGATTTGTTACTTACCATATTTGCCTCCTTATTCCCTTCTACTTTATCTCCTTCATTGTTATTTTGAGTCCAAAAATCTTTCTTCTTATGCCCTAGTTTACCATAGTACCATCAATCTCTCAGTCCTCTAGATTGAGATCTCTTCCCCTTTGACTTTCCTCTTGATTTCTCATGATTTCTAGAATTACTTCCTCGGTCATTCTTCCTCAACTTTGTGCATATAAAGCACTTCCTGATGTAGATCCACTTGATGTTTTCGTATGAGTTTCCTCACTCAAAATAACACTAATCACATCATCATGTTTTAGGGTATCAGATCTAGAAATGGAATTACTCATAGCCATTACCAAGCCATTTTAGCTTTCAAACAAATTACACAAAATCAAGAGAGCCCCAATTTCTTCATCAAAATTAATACCCATAGAAAATAACTGACTAGTAATAGTATTAGACTCATTTAAATCATCTACAATAGATTCACTTTTTTCCATGTTCATATTAAATAAACACTTTGTGAGAAATATCTTATTTGAAGTGAAGGGCTTTTCATACAATTTTGCTAGGGTTTCCATCAAGTCTTTCGTCATCTTTTCTTTTGTAATTTGAATGTCATCGATGGTGCTAGGCATAATCGAATGCTTCTAAGTGCCTCTCTATCTAAAAGATCCCAGTCATCATTTGTCATAGTTCCTTGATTCTTGGTTTTTCCTTCCAATAGCTTCCACTTTATCCTTCTGATAAAGATAGTCTTCCATTTGCATCTTCTATAACTAAAAGTTTTCCCATTAAACTTATCAACCCTTATCTTACCCTCATCTTTCATTCCTTCCACTCAATCGTGAGACTCCCACTCAATCGTGAGACTTTCCTGCAAAGGATAACCAAAATACAATAACCTTACTCTAATACCACTTGTTAGGATTAACCATGGACAAAAATATCAATTACATGAAAATATAAACAATATCAAGAAATAATATATCACATAGAAAAAGAACACAAGACACCAAGATTTAATGTGGTTCACCCAAAGCCTGTGCTACATCCATCAAACAACAAAACCAATATTATTATGATCTAGTGATTACAACCTAATTACAATCCATAATCCCTTATAGCTTAATACCATTGCAAGAAGCAATTTTTGCATCACACCTAATAGAAAAATCCCTACCCCTAACCCTAAGCAATAATCTAATAGGAGATATTAAGAAATGTTATAGGTCTCCAATTTTGAACCATAGAAAGATCTTCTAATTTTGGCAAAAATTTAACAAAGCTTGTATTAAAATTCTCTCCTAGAGCATTAGTTTCAAATGCATATTCATACATTTCAAGTAATTCAATAGAGATCAATTCTTTATTGGCCTTATAAAATTCAATTGGTAGACCATCAAGTCTTGGTGACTTCCTATTGGCCATTAAGGAAATGACTTCCTCAATTTCTCTGATATCAACACCTTTTTGGAGTAAATTGGCCTAGCTTTGACTAATCTTTTTGGGAATGAGATTAATACAACTCTTAATAGCAATATTTTTCATGTTGTCAACTTTAGAGGAAAAGAGATTAGTATAAAACTGAACAAAAGCATTAAGAATATCATGAGAATCCTTAGTAAAATCAATTTCATTCTAAATTCTTTTTTATCTTACTTGTTTTGTTTTGTTTTAATCAAATTAAAAAAATCTAGTGCCTCTGTCTCCCTCGTTGATCCATTTAGCCTTAGCTCTAGTTTTTTGACCTTGAATTTTATAAACTTGTGCTCTTCTAAGTTTTAATTTGGTGTGAATGAGATTATTGATAAGAATTTGGTTATCACTATTGAATTGGAGTTTTTTTTCAATGTTATTGAGCTCCTTCTCTAAATATTTTTCACTCTGATTTTTGTGAATAGCCCCTCTGGTTCCTATTAACTGAAATACCTTTCTTCAATCTTGAAAAAATTATCTCACTTACTTCAAGGATTACCCATACCAACAAAAAACTTAGAAATGATAGTAATAGTTTAAATAGAATTCAAAGAGTCATCTTTTTGCAATAAGGATGTACGAAGTTTGAAAGGAGCCTTGGATCTCTGAGTATTAACCTCATAATTGATGTCTCTAACAATGATGTAGGTTTAAATGGGAGAGTGGTCTAAAATGCTAACTAGTTGAACATAGAAAATATTGTTACAATTATATTGATCAAGCTCAAGAAAAGTAGAGTTAAGGTAGAATTTATCAAGCCTACAATACATTGTGTTTCTAGACTTATTGTTATACTAGGTACATACCAAATGTTGTTGCATTTATATTTCATATTAGAGAGAGGATAAAAAATGTTAGGCTTTCTCTTAATATTATTCCAAAATAAAATTCATTACCTTTTAATTCAAATTTATTTCCTCCTACTTTGTCAAACTTTCACTTTGTTGGAATAATCATATGGGATATAAGATACCAAGAGGGTCAGGTGCATAAGGATCTTTAATTTTTGACTTTAAAATCAATATCATTAATTCATAGCTAATTCATCTCAGAAAATTTATCAATAGAATTGTAATCCTGAAACATAAATTACATACATCACATCCATAAATGTTCAACACATAACACACTAATTTGGTTACCCTGAAACACTTCAAGATGAAGGTAAAACTAGGGTGGGGATGAAACCCATAAATATTCACTATTGCAACAATAAATTTAACATGTTAAGTTTACAATATTTGACCATAAAATATGATCTACCCTATGAGAGTTATGCCTTGTTAAAAGCTTAAGAGACTATTAGGTCTCACCTTGTTAAAGGATTTTACACTCACAATAGAGTAAGGACTCTGTTAGGAGATTTACATAGTCATGTTAGGACCACTCTATGAAGAGATTTATGCTATCTCAATTACAAATAACTAATTCAGTACTTGACCCTTAGTTTTCTTTGCAAGCTGATCTTTGATCTTCTTTTTCCTATATCTTTGATATGATTCTCCTAATTTGATATCTCTATCTAGTCCTTCACTACTCTAATTTCTATCTATATGATCTACTTTGAACTTCTACTTCTCTCCTTCTCATGCACATACACTCTTATGTATTTCAACATATGCTCACAATCTCTTGATTCTAGGGTTAAGATCCTCCTTAAAGAGAAATTTTGACAAGTTTCTAGATCTTCATCTACAACTTAATCTACATCATCTTTTCCTATTTTCAAACCTTTTCCTTATTGGTTGAATCATATGCTTAAGGATCATGGCCTTCTATAATGACATGTAATCAACATTTGACCCAGGTCAACAAATGTTAAATGCCATAAAAATATTGGCCAAAATAATTTACATACTAGTTTGTGCCATTACAAACTCTTATATCACAACTAAGTTAATTGGCACTTGAATGCTCTGATGCTTGGTGATGCATAAACGTTCATGTTGTTAACCAACTTTTATATAACTATTTTCTTGGCCCTCATTGAATTTCTCAGCTCATATTTATGGTCAATTCCTACTGAATGCTCAGTTTGCATATTTACTCAATGTCTAATGAATCCTTAGAAATCACTATCTCACTCAGTATAAGTTTTGTATGCATGACCTTTACTAGATGACTTAGTTGTAGTGATGACCTTGTAATCTTTCCTAGTAAATGACTTACACATAACTAAGTGTTTGGACACTAATTGAAAACATAGGCTTAAAGATCAACAATCTCCCTTTTGACATTAGTGGCAAAAACACTTTGTCATGAAATCATTTTCTTAAAGAATATATTCTCCCTTTGAGACCAAAATTTCAATATGATATATTTGAGCTTTTATTCTATTTCCTCCATTTTTTTTGTATCTCCCCCTTTGTTCTTTTATCCTTTCTCATCATTCCATCACATCTTTTTAGCTTGTTTTTTTCATTAATGGAACTTGAGGATTTTGGGGTTAAATAATACCTCTCAAAAAATTATTTATGAATTTCCACAATATTGGAATAGCTAGTATTACATATGTACCTTACCTAGCCAAAATCTAGAAAATGAATCTTTAGCTTGGCAGCTAGGTCAATGAATTGTGCAATGTTTATTTTTTTCTCTTTTTGCAAAATATCTCTAGCAGTAGAGATTAACTTTTGAATTATCTCTATGTGTGGCAATAATTGAAGTTGAATTAATGCCAACTTGTACCATATCATTGCATCTTTAGCTGTGAGGTCTTCTAACCTATGTTGACTAAATGTTAGTTCATTGTAAGAAAATGAACTTGAATTTGCATTCTTGCCCAATGTGAGAGAATTAAATCTCATGCTTCTATGTAATAGCTCTAATGTGCATGTACTCTCCATCTAAGGAAATCTATATCACATAGTTTCACATAAAAAGAATTGATGGTTTTCAAAATTATTTCCATTTGTGTAATAGATGTAGAAAGCCCAAGTTGTCTCTGTACAAGTTCATGCGAGACTTTCTGTAACACTTTATGCTCCATTCTCCTTGCAAACCATTGAAATAGTTTCTCATTTGTCTCTATATCATCTATCTAAATTCTATCAACTAAATACACTAGTTGATCCAAAATTCCATGATTATTATTTACATATGTAATTCCAAATGCATCTATGAAAATTTCTTTGAAAATATATGCAATACCTATCATCTTTTTTGCTCACTTTTTATCTATTCTTGTTTGGCCTTACAACTCAACAAGATTTTCAATTCTTGCATTTTATATAATGTGAGATTATTCAAACCATACATAGGTAAAATAATTACCTCATTAGGAGTCACTGACTCATCATCATTCTCTTCTACACGAGTCACATCCTGAGATATGGAGGGTCTATCACTTGGTAGTGGTAGTTGCAATTACTACCCCTTTTCACTTGATCTCTCCCTTGGTTGCTACACTAGTGTAGATGTCACCTATACTAGCATAGGTGCCACATGTGTTTGTTTTTCAACCTTTATACTCGATAATTGAATAAGAGCTTGAGTAGCCTCTTTCTCTTTCTGTGTTACTTCAACTTAGACACCATCTTAGTGCATAAATCTTTATCAAAATTTTCTTTCTTTTCCAAAAATTGCATATAAGGTAGTAGTGTATATACAACTAATGCCTTACAAAGTTTCTCAATAATTGTAGTCTCAATAAGCGGTGTGACTATAGCATCATCAATCTTCTTGACTTCAAGCTTTGGATATTCAACCATCTATAATAAAATTGGGTTTGTGAAGAGATTTTTTAAGTCCTTCATATAACTTTGAATTTCCTCTTCTATTAGTATATTAAGAGTAGGTGGAGGGTTTTCAGTGTCATCTTCAATTATGATAGTATCCTTAAGTTCATATCCACTAACAATTTCTTCAATTTTTGTTGTTAGCTTGGTCACTTCTTTCTTATATTCATCTTCAAATTCTAGAGCATCTCAACCTTTCCGCTGGTCTACTATCGGTGTAAGCACTCCAAATACTTCTATCAAAACTCTTACTCTATCTTTCTCAATTTTATGAGATTTATTATTCAAAAATTTCTATTCCTTGCCTTAGCATAAAATTCTTAATAGAATCTTTAAGGGCTATAGACATATGTGTCTTCCCCAAATCTAGCATAAATTTTGCCAATGTTGTTTCTCTTATTTTCTTTTCAGTGGACAATTCTCATTTCCATTTGGCATCCACTATATTGTACAATCCCACTATTATTTAAGTTCTTAATTCCATGGGTATGCCCCTGAAATTTACTATAATGACTATAAGAAATAGATAATACTGGGGGGGGAATGGGGTGAATTAGTATTATACCAACTTTTTCTCACAATTGAATATTGTCAATTGCTATATGAAAGTAAACCAACAATGCTAAACAATAAATATAACCATGCACATAGAGAACTCATAACACCATTATTTGTTAATTAGGAAAACCTTGGTCAAGGGAAAACCCCAACGGGGATGATATCGATTAGATGATTCACTAAAAAATAGTATCCTGTTAAGGATATTCACCCTATTAGGAGTCTATGAAGTTGTTGCCTAAGTTTTAGTTCATATCTTTTTGCTTCAGGGTTTTGAGTAAAGTCAAGTGTCAATGTATTGAGTCTAAGTCTAGATTTCTCATAGGATGGCATTTCTTCTCATCATTCCTTTGAGCTAACCTAATGTGGGTAATCATGTGAGCAATGCACTAGTCCAATGACTAGGTGATTAGGTTTTGGAGGGTTTTTGATGCATATTTCTGATGAGAAGAAGGTGTAGATATTCGTTGATTCATATTTCTTTCTTCCTAATCATGTTGAAGACAAAGATTCATGTTGTGTAATTTTTTTTCGTAGAAGACATTGTAGATGATCAAGATAAAATACAAGAGAAGTAGATAAATCATTAGAAATGGTGAAAGAACCTAATTAGAGGTAGTACGACTCTCGTTACAATGAAATTGACGGTAGAGAAAATCAAGGACTAAGACTTAAAGATGATATGTAGATCATAAGAATAAGGTCGAAGCAAGAAAAAATGAATTTGATGCAGAGTGAACATTGAAGATGCAGAAATGGTGAAGAACACTATCAAAGGTGGTGAAAACTAACTTGAAATTGAATTGATAGTCCAAAACACATTTGAACATCCATGTCATCAAGTTGAATAGTCAAGTTCCTTTGGAAATAAGACATTTTTCATGATTTTTAGATTAATAGAAGATTTATGGCCATCACTATGTCGTTATGGAGAGTTGCACAAAGATTAACCAAAGCGACATAATGATAGCATGACATGTGGAGATGGTGGGAACTAACTTAGCTACAGGCCATAAAATGAATGTATCCGATTAAGTTGTACATATGGCACACTCAAGTTAGTTAGAATTTATGACTATCAGAAGAGGTTACCTCTTTATGAACCATTAGATCAAAACAACATCCACGTTCATCTCTATATCATTATGAAAAGTTGCTTGGTCATTAATCATAGCAATATGTGTAAATGTACAAAGCTATGTTGCCTTTCAGGATGACTTATCAGAATTACTGAATTTGAGTATTTCTATCTAAAAAGCAATTTTGTCCAAACAAATGATCGAGATAAATTCATTCTAGCTTAGATATATATAGTCTCACACTTTTCCAATTGGAAATGTCTATTAAATGCATTTTTTATACTAGTTTGTATCCAATTACTAAAGAAATACAATTATTTCAAAATAGTGGCATTTCAATAACTCTTACTATTTTTTATTATATTTTTTAAATAACATATAAACACCATTTTATAGAGCTCAGAGTCAAGAATATTCTCACATAGAGTTTATAATATTTTAATAAGATATAGTATATTGTAATTAAAAAATTCTACAAGCATGTATTTTAACACTAAAAAAGATGTCAATTTTGGGCAAGAAAAAAAATTGAATCATATCAATTTAAAAAAAAAAATATGACATTCTAGAGGAGAGAGTCCTATTCAAGAATGTATAATTTTTCTCCTAGTTAGAATAGATTCGTTTTAAAAAATGTGGTGGGAGATGAAAACTATCGATTTTATGTGATTTGAAATATGAATCATTACAAAAGAGAAATATAGGTCTAAAGCTGATTTTTATTTTTGATTTTTCTAGCTATATATGTTATCTATAAAATAGTCTAAGATCAAAGGGAAATAAGTTTATTTCCATCTAGTTTTGTGGTGGGAACTAGACCCCTAATTTTCAACATTTTTCAACAGTTAAAGAATTATCTATAAAAATTAGGAAAATATATCAATTCTTATTCCAAATAATTATTTAAAATTATAATCCTAAAATTCATCCATTTCTACACATTTCATTAGTGTACTTCATTTTCAAATTCAAAATAATAATACCAATTTTATGTCATTGAAGGTGAAGAATTATACTTAGCCTTTTCCTTTACAAAAGGGTGACATAGGTTTGTGATTTTACCCACACAGTGATCGAGCAATACGTGTCCTACTGGGACCATCACATTCCACGAGATATAGTTGGAACCAAGTCACAAAGTGCCATGAAGTAAAGAAGGTCCATGTCTAATTCTCCAAGCAATGAAGTAATGCCACCTGTTTGCCACAGTGTGCATATCTAAAAAGTGGATCCGCTTTGTGAAGTAAACAAAGGGTTAAGATGTTTTATCATCACTATTAAATAAATACTAGATCAACACTTGTCACTATTAAAAGTTTCCCAGTAATTAATTATAGTGACATAATAGTGATTGGACACATATACACATGTGGACCATTGAAGAAAGTCATAAAAGGAATTGCTGGGTTTTAATCTTAA
Source organism: Cupressus sempervirens (assembly GCA_028749045.1). Lineage (NCBI taxonomy): Eukaryota > Viridiplantae > Streptophyta > Pinopsida > Cupressales > Cupressaceae > Cupressus > Cupressus sempervirens. Next base: position 615,419,947 of record CM053785.1, on the reverse strand, counting down.
TTGTTGGTTTAAGATTGATGGTCAAAATTCAAAACTATAGTGACCATTGAAATATGAAATACACAGACTTGGTGTGAAAAAGAAGAAGATGAAGAAAATAGTGATTTTCTGCAGAATTTCATGAAGATTGTAGGAAATTGAACAACCATTGCATATTTTAAGAAGTCCCATAGATTTAGATCATCGATAGGAAAAGATGCTACATGTTTATCACTAGATAATTTCATATTTTATTTCCTTTTCTATTTTGTGACTATTTCTCTATTGAATTGAAGGATAACAAGAAACTATAAATGTAACCTCATCTGACAATACAACAATTAGCAAACTTGATGGTGAATTGGTCTATAATTCCATTTACCCTATTTTCTTGTCATGTTTTGTGGCCCATGCATAGAATAGTTTTGCATAATGAGTTGAAAGAAAATCATGTATGAGTTTTTGAATAATCAGATGAATTGCATTTCACTTTGATGTTTGTAGTATAGTGATTCCATTTACTTTCTTCATATATTATTATGTTTTTCCTCTTATTAGTTTCATAACATGTTAGATAGTTTCGTTGGGAGATGAAAGATAAATGTGTATGAATCTATTAGTTATTGGTTGGATTTCATTTCATTCAAGGCTGAAAGTGAAAGTAATTCCATTTGCTCTCATATGCATATTTGCTTCTGATGCAAGAGCATCCAGAGGTATAAGGGCAATCCTGTGTCACCCAAAAAAAAATGTACTTAGACTTAGTTTCTGTTTCATGTCTTTACATTTTTGGATACCCATTTGGCTCAAATAAAGGTTCCAACTCTCATAGTTCAACTATCAGTGCGTTTGAAAATCCTAAAAAAATAGGAGCATGTATTTGGGCCATCATTTCGGTAAACTAGAAGGTGTGAATTGGCCAGATGAATGTAATCATGATTTAGAGCATTCCAGAAAAAGAATCAGGTCAATAGGCCCCACGGTTTGAAAGTTATTGCAGTTTTTCAGGTTTTGGAGACCTCCTAAGAATGCTTCAAAGTCAGGTTTGGGGAATTAAATGACCTCAAAAAGGGTCAAAAAATGGGGGATAAGAAAAGATTTTCCATAAGGCTATAGAATGCTTCGAGAGCTTTCCGAAAATGTAAACGGTTTGTCAATCAGAGCTACGGTTCAAAAGTTATGCCTCCCGGAAGTTCGATTACCATTTCTGGATTCTTCTAGATTTGCACTGAATTCTGACGCAGCTTCCAGAACCTTCTATTTCATCACTGGATGCCTACTAGCACTTTCTAGAATGTACTCCTAGTCCTTAACCCTTTGGGGTCTATTTAAGGAGATTTCTGGCATTGTAAAAGGCAGTTCGGAGTGGAGTTTGAGAGGAGGTGCTAAAAGGAGAAATATTCTCCAAATTTATTCTCCAAAGGTGCTAAAAGGAGAAATACTAGTAGCTATGGAACAACCATGGGGAAATGCTATTGGTCCTCTTGCACTTAGGGCTAATAATTATTTTCCAAGAGAAGCAAGGAAGAACTTTCCAAAATTTAATGGTTATGGTACCACCTTTGTATAACATAACTTAAGTGCTTTCCATAAGGCCTATGTATAGTAAATCGTCAACATGAGGATGTGGCTATTAGATTGTTTGTAGTTAGACTAGTAGAAAATGCTGCTGATTGGTTTCAAGACCTACCTATAAGATGCAACAAAAATTGGGATACCATGAAACAAAGGTTTGAAGAATGTTACAAAAGTGTAGAGGATGCACAAGTATTGTTGTAGCAATTGGCACAGATAAAGAAAGAACCATTAGTTTCCATGAGAGATTTCAATGCAAAGTTTATTAAACTCATCAAAAGAATACCTACTGCAAGTGCACCTACAAATGATAATAAAAATATTTTAAACATTAGCTCTATGCCTCTTGATTTGGGATATCAAATTAGAAGATAAAATGTACCAAACTTGCGAGCTGCCCACACACTAGCTATGGAGATGGAGGATGATATGATAGCTTTTGGTAAATGGAAGAGAGAATTCCAATTCAGAACCATGTGTAATATAGCTAGTACTTCTAATAATATAGAGGCTATGCTTCAAAAATTTTCTAATGAGCTCATTTCTTTGAAGAAAAAAATTAATAGGCCTACTCATTATTTTCATCAACCTCATCAAGAAGGTTATAGAAACCCAAATGGAGGTAAAAAATTGCAAATATCACCTATTCAATAGAGATTAGCAATTGAACCTACTCTAAAAAGACAAGATATGTGTGCTTTTCCTCTAAGAAAGATCATGATGGAGATACTTATACTGATATGATCAGATATAGGAAGATTGTGGATAACAAAGAACAAACAATTGAATATCCTAAAAGTGAGGATGATCACGCTCCTTGTGTTGACTCTAAAAATTATTTCTTGGAGTGTGAATGATATTCAGAAGTAGGAGGTGACTATTTTGCAACTAAAAGGACATCAATTAATAGTAATGACCAGAGGTCAGAAGAATAAAAAAAAGACTAACAATTTAGTTGCTATCAAGAATAATGCACCATCAAACAAAATTGATAAAGTTAGTGGTATAATAATTTCATCTTCAAAAAAGGAGCACAAAGGTAGATACGGTAATTCTTTTGACATTATACAATACTATGAAGAGGTAGGAATCCAAATATCTCCATTGGATTACTTGAAGTCTAATCCTAATAAATTGCAAATGCTAGTTGAGCATTGTAATAGTAAAGATGCAGGTCATGTTACTATCAATGCTAATATTGATCATCACAATAAAACTAGTATTAGTGGAACTTCTTTGACTAATGAAGATTTTGTACTTCCTAAATTGTTTAAAGAAGAAGAACCTCTTGTCTTGGCCACATGCCTAAATGAGAAACTAGATCCCTTCTACATTTCCTTGTTCATCAATGGAAATAGATTGAGTAACTGCATCATAGATTCAAGAGCCTCTAATAATGTAATGCCTACCTCTATAGTAAAAGCTTTAGGCCTTCCATTGACTAAAACTTTTGGTAGATGTTATTCAATGGATGCAAAACAAGTGCCTTTTCTTGGATAGATAAAAGATTCTCAAGGTTCCCTTGTTTCTTATCCTTCCAAAAGATTAAAACTCACTATTCTATTGGTAGACATCCCTACAAGCTATGAAATGCTCCTAAGTAGAATTTTTTGCAAAGACATGGGTGGGGAGATAAAACTAGATTGTTCTTGCACCACTATCAAAGTTGGAGATAAAAAGGTGAAGCTAGAATGACAAGAAAAGGAAAAATTTACTGTCCTAATATTAGATGACCCTAGATCTTAGATCTTTTATCATGAAATATATTTTGGTAATTATATGTTGTTCTTTGACATCCTTGATACTTTTGAAGAATCAGAAGAAACCAAAGGTGATCAGTTGTGGTCTCTAAAATTTGATGGCAGTTATGCTAATATTGGTTTAAGGTGTATAGGTAGTGTTGACATCACCTAGTGGGGAAATGACTTGCTTACTACATAATATGAAGCTCTTCTCCTTTGATTAATGACAAAAAAAAAAGAGGAGTTAAGATACTTAAAGCTCAATGAGATGTAGATTTGGTGGTGAGACAAGTCAAAAATCAATATGCATTAAAGAACTCAAGATTGAAAAACTAGCATAATAAGGTGTGGGATGAAATTGAAAATTTAGATATTTTCTCAATTATATTAGTACCTAGAGAATTCAACTCAAGAGTTGATTCTTTGGCAATTTTTGCATCATTGCTCCTACCACACCCTAATTTCAAAGATCAAGTTTATAAAGTAGAAGTTCTATTTAGGTCTAATGTCCTTGATAATGATGACTCATGGAAGGTGGTTAAAGATGATAAGAACATACTAAAATTCATTGAAGGGGAGGATCCTTTTGAATGCTTGTATTTTGAAGGAAGCACTAATATAAATGGCGATGATTCAGTGATAGATGATAAAAAGAAAACAAAGCCTAATATGATTCAATTGAAAGGTAATAAGACTCCACCCCATCTAATCTCTTTAGAAAAACCTTTTGATAGGCATGATGCATACATAAAGAGGGAAATAGATAAGAAAGGAATAACCTATGGTGAATATAATGGAATCAATATAGGGACAAAAGTTGGTCCAAAGATGATAAACATAGGCAAGTGTTGCACACTAGAGGAGAGGGTAGAGATCAGGTAATTAATATTGAATTTTAGGATGTATTTTCTTGGAGTTATGAAGACGTAATGAATTTCATGGGTGGGAAGTTCAGGCATGAAATCCCTCTTAAACTAGAAGCAACACCATTTAAGCACAAATAAAGAAACTATAATCCTATAGTTGAAGGAGAAATCTTTAAGGCATTTGACAAAACACTACAGGCTAGGATTATATACCCTATTCATCATTCCGCTTGGGTTTCTAATATTGTGCCAATGATGAAGAAGAATGGAGAGATACATATTTGTGTATATTTCATAAATCTAAATCAAACCTCACTCAGTGATAATTTTTCTCTCCCTAATATGGATTATCTTTTACAAACTGTTACAAGATTAGAAAATGATGTCCATGTTGGATGGATTTTTAGGATATAATTAAATTTAAGTAAATGAAGTAGATCAATTCAAAACTACATCTACCACACCACGGGGTACTTTTTCCTAAAATAGGATGCCTTTTGGCCTAATTAATCTAGGTGCAACTTTTCAACATGGCATGAATTTGGCCTTTGAAGATTTGAAAGATAGAACTATTGTCATATACCTTGATGATTTGATAGTCTTTTATAAGAAGAGAAAAGATCATATCAGAGATATAGAAAAGGTGTTGCAATGATGTAAAGATCATGATGTCTCATTGAATCTAAAGAAGTTAGTATTTTGTGTGACAAAAGGTAACCTTCTTGGTCCTATTGTATCTTAGGATAGAGTGAAGATTAATCTAGATAGAGTTAAAGCTATTCAACAATTAAGTCCATCATTGAGTAAAATTGGAGTGAAGTCCTTCTTTGGCTAGGTAAATTTCTTGAGCATATTTTTTCTTGACTTCTCTAAAATAGTTAAATGTATCTAGTTGATATGATGAAAGGAAAAATAAATTTCAAATGGAGTGATGTTGGGAAAAAGGATTTTGAAGATATCAAAGGTGCCATTGCCAAAGCCCCTATGCTTATCCATCCTAGCTACACTAAATAATTCATCAAATATTGTTATGCCTTAGAACATACCATGTTAGATATATTGATGCAAGAAAATAAAGATATATTGATGCAAGAAAATAAAGAATGAATACAATCTCCAATTGGTTTTATGAGTATACCATTGAAGAATTAGGAATTGAGATACTCACAAATGGAAAAACATGCATATGAAATAGTGAGAGCCCTTAAATTTTTTAGGTTTTATGTGTTGCATTCTCATTCAGTAATATATGTGCCAGATCAGGCAGTAAAAAGTATTTTGACACAACAAGAGGTTGGTTATAATAATAGAGGAGTTTGGATAGAAAAAGTTCAAGAATATGATATAGAGATTAAACGAATCAAACTTGTAAGAGGTAATGCACTCTATATAGCCTTGGTAGAGGATCAACAAAGCAAAGAAGAGGATACTCCAAAAGTTCTTATGGTAAGTCTTTAGGATCCTTGGTTCTCAAATATTGCTTATTTTCTAACATATGGTGAATGCCTTGATGAATTGACTACAAAGAAAACAAGAGATTTAAAATAAAAGCCTTGAAGTATATGATTCATGATGATCTCTTGTATAAGAGAGCAATTGATGGAACATTTTTGAGATGTCTAGATAAAGAGAAGTAGGTAAAATTGTTGAAATCTTTTCATAATGAAGTATGTGGAGGAAACTTTTCTTCTACTATCACTGCATTTAAAATTTTGAGGAAATGCTATTATTTTGTTATCATGTTCAAAGATGCATATAAGTGGGTGGCTAATTGTGAGAAATGCAAGATGTTTACTGGTAAACCTCACCTTGTAACCTACCTCTTAGGCCAGTGACATTTGAACACTCCTTTTCATCAATGGGGTTTAGATTTTTTAGGTCCATTTAATCCTTCTTCCAATCAAGGAAATTCATATATACTAACTACCATAGACTATCTCAGTAAATGGGTTAAAGAAAAGCCAATGAAGAAGACTTCATCAAAAGTGGCATGTGAGTTTCTCAAAGAACATATACTGGTTAGGTTTGGAGTTCCTATGAAGTTGATAATGGATAATGCATCTTATTTTTCTTCTTTAGATATTATTGAATTTTTCTATGATAATGGTATTCAAGTTGGGCATTCCTCTAACTATTTCCCTCAAGAAAATGGGTGGGCTGAGTCTAGTAATAAGAATGTAATTAATATTTTGAAGAAATTGTTCTTAGATAATCAGAAAAGTTGGCATAAGAAGAATCATGATGCTTTATGGGTTGACAAAACCATACCTAAAAGAGCTATATAGGTATCTCACCTTTTGAATTAGTCTATGGAGTGGAAGCTAATTTTCCACTACCTCTAGAGCTTTCTGCATGTAAATTAAAGACTATGATTGAAGATGATGTTTTCAAAGATGGGTTAGAGAAGAGGCTTGTATCTTACCAAACTGTAACAAGAAAGGGAAGAGATGATTGATAAAATAATTGAACATCAAGGAAGGGTGAAGAAGTTATTTGATAGAAGAGAAAGGCCTAGAAAATTTGTGGAAGGTGATTTGGTATTTCTATGGGATAAGAGACATGAGTGAAGGGGTAAACATTCTAAGTTTTAGTCTTTGTGGAAAGTCTATTTTTAGATCATTCAAGTGAATCAAAATAATTCTTTCAAATTGGCATATCCCATTGGAGAAACCCTACCATGTTCTTATAATGGATAGGATTTGAAGCTGAATCAAATCCAAAATTGAAAGTAGGTAACCCCTACATAATAGGTAGAAAGGTAGGTTTTCCTTTCATCAAAATTTCTCTAGTTTAGTTGCTTCCTTTCCTAGGTAGTTTGTTTTTGTTTTCTTAGTTTAGTATTTTCTTTTTGTTTCCAAGTTGTCACCTATTGTGTAGAACTAGATATTGCTAGAATTCTTTCAAATTATCATACTTAAATCCCTAGACAGAGCTAGCTGTTACCCAAGTTTTAGCTTATATCTTTTTTCTTTAGGGTTTTGAGTCAAGTCAAGTGTCAATGTCTTGATTTTGAGTCTAGATTTCCCATAGCATGGCCTTTCTTCTCATCATTCCTTTGAGATAACCTGATGTGGGAAATCATGTGAACTATGTACTAATCCAGTGGCTAGGTGATTAGGTTTTTGAGGGCTTGTTATGTATTTCCCTAATGAGAAGAAGGTCTAGATATTATATTGATTCATATTTCTTTGGACCTAATCATGTTGAAGACAAGGATTCATGTTGTGTAATAGTTTTTTATGGAAGACATTGCAGATGATCAAGATCAAATGAAGGAGAAGAAGATAAATCATCATAAATGGGGAAAGAACCTAGTCAAAGGTGGTATGACTCTTGTTAGAATGAAATAAAAGGTAAAGAACATCAAGGAATGAGGCTTAAAGATGATATGCAGATCATAAGAACAAGCTAGAAGCAAGAACAATTGAATTTGATACAGAGTAAACAATAAAGATGCATACATTGTGAAGAACATGGTCAAAGGTGGTGAAAACTAAATTGAAATCAAATCAATGATTCAAAAAACATTTGAACATCCATGTCATCAAGTTGAATATTAAATTTCCTTTGGAAATAAGACCTTTTCCACTATCGTGAGGTCAATAGAAGATTTATGACCATCACTATGTCATTTTGGAGAGTTGCATGAAGATTAACCAAAGTGACATAATGATAACATGACATGTGGAGATGGTGGGACCTAACTCAGCTACAGGCTGCAAAATGAATGCATTAGATTAAGTTATACATATGGCACATAGAAGTTGGTTAGAATATTTGATTATCAGAAAAGGTTGCCTCTTTATGAACTGTTAGATCAAAACAACATCTGTAGTCATCACTATATCATTATAAAAAGTTGTTTAGTTGTTAATCATAGTGACATAATGATAGAGCAACACATGTCCTACTGGGCCTATCACATTCCATAGGGTACAGTCAAAATCTAGTCATGAAGTAGCATGAAGTAATGAAGGTCCATGTTAGATTCTCTAATTAATGAAGTAATGTCACCTATTTTTCATGGTGTGCATACTTGGAAAGTGGACCCACCTTGTGAAATAAATAAAGTGTTAAGATGTTTTATTATCACCATCAGATCAAAACCAGATCAACACTCATTGTTATGTTGCTATAAAAAGTTGCCTGATCATTAATTATAGTGACATAATGATGATTGGATATGTGTACATAGGTGAACCCATGAAGAAAGTCATTAAAGGAATTTTTGGGTTTTAATCTCGATCGTTTATTTAAGATCAATGGATAGAATTCAAAATTGCAGTGACCATTGCAATATGAAATACACAAACTTGGCACGAAAAAGAAAATGATGAAGAAAACAATGGTTTTCTGTAGAATTTCATGAAGATTGTAGGAAGTTGAAAAACCATTGCTCATATTCTCAGAAGTGCCATACATTTAGATCATTGATAGGAAAAGATACCACATGTTCATATCATCAGATAATTTCATATTTTATTTCCTTTTCTATTTTGTGACTATTTCTCTACTGAACTAAAGGATAACAAAAAACTATAAATGTAACCTCATCTGAAAATACAATGGTCAACAAACTTGATGGTGACTTGGTCTATAATTAAATTTACCCTATTTTCTTGTCATGTTTTGTGGACCATGCATAGAATAGTTTTTCATTAAGAGTTCAAAGACAATCATGTATGATTCTATGAATAATCAAATGAATTCCATTTCACTTTGATGTTTATAGTATAGTAATTCCATTTACTTTCTTTGTATATGGTTCTATTTATTCTCTTATTAGTTTCATAACATGTTAGATAGTTTCATTAGGAAATGAAAGGTAAATGTGTATGAATCTATTAGTTATTGGTTGGATTCAATTTCATTCAATGTTGATAGTGAAAGCAATTCCATTTTCCCTCATGTGCATATCTTCTTCATTCCACTTTTGCATTTAGATGGTTAATCTACATTTAGATTAGAAGTAGGGGTTAGAAATATCAAGATAATATACTATACTCAATTCCATTGAGTGTGATAAGTTATTCAAATCCATCTTGCCTAAATTATTTGTGCCTACAAACAATTTGGTTATCTTTTACTCCTCTCATGTTAAGAGCTTATAATGTCAAAACTTTTGATCTCATGAAAAATATTCATTGCATATCATTGAAAATCATAGAGAGTTGTACCTAATAATTTAGAGGGTAGTGATAAAACACATACACTAACCCATTTGTTGGTAAACATCCGTTTGACTCTCCAAAACATCGGGTATCAAAGAGTCAGGTTATATAATCTAATAGGAGGACAAACTATTCACCAACAAAAAGACACATAGTGTCTTAAGTCCTTGTTAGAAGACTAGGCCTTGTTAGAAGCTTCAACCCTATTAGGAGTTGGTAGAACAAATACAATGTGTACAAGAAGAGCCCACTGCCCTAACATGCAATTATATAGTTAAGTTCTTCACAAGAATAAGTATACATACAATACTTTCTCAGTTCTTTATGTTACACTTTCTTTGATCATAAATTAGGACTCACATCAAATAAGGCTCACATATAGTTCTCACAATAGTTCACATGTCATACAAATCTTACATATGGCACATGAGACTTTTTTTAATTGCGCAAGATAAGATCTTTACTTATACCTTGCATATTTACAAAACTCTACTTAGTTGGCCTTCATGTCTTCACACACATAGCATAATATAAAATAACTTATGGAATAATGTCCACATAGTCATCTCACTATAAATTATTAATTATTTTGTAACAAAAATAATTCCTAAAGTCGTACAACTCAATTTGTTGATATGCTTTGGTCTACACTGTTAAATACTTGCATTGGTATTTTAATCATTACTCATGTCATACTATCCATACACATATGCACACTGGTGAGCATCATCATGATGCTATCATGAGGCTTTACTTAATTTCAAATAAGCTAAATCTCAATGATTCATCCATACACTTAACAACTATTCTTTGTGCTATTGTAAATTATCTAACACTTAGATAATTTTCTAACTCTAAATGCATAAATGAAATGTTGAATGTATGTTGCCATAAATTACAATAATCAAGACATCTATCTAATAATATTTCCAACAATCTCCCCCTTTGGAATTAATCGAAACATTTGGAAAAATTGGCTAAGTCCCAAAATCATGTCATACATAAAAAATAAATAAAAGTAACTACACACAATTCCCTTCAAAATATACCAATTGTATTCATGTTTTGATGAATCATTACATTCCTTATCACTCCTATATATATATATATATATATTCTCCCCTTACATATACATATACATCTATACAATTTTCCTTTATGTATAATACTCCCCCTTTGACATCAATGGCAAAGGTGTTAAAAACTGTATCCACAAAACTTTGTTGACTTTTGTTGATTAGCTAGTCATTCTAGAAATGTAGTCTACAAAATCATGTTTCATCTTGTTAAAGTTCTTCTTCTAGTTCAGTTTGATTGTATCAGATATATTGATGAGTGTGTAAAGTGCATAAGATGCCACTTCGACTGTGCTCAAGTTCATATAGCCAAACTTGTTATAGGTTGTCTTAGCTACAAGACAATCCTCTAAATACCTCTACAAAATGACAACTTTAGGTAGGTATTCTATAAAAATAGAGAATCTCTTTAATACCTTTTCCTTGTTAAAATCAATGCTTTTGATAGCATTGTAGATCTTTTCTATCTTAGTTTCAAAATCTTCAATTCTAGCCTCTTATTGCTGCAATCTTGTAGTGAGTATATGAAGCTCACTCATTTGGCCTTTGATCTTGTTATCAAAATATGATATGTAATTATATGTCATCACACATTTTCCATACAACTTCTTACATTCATCTATGCTCCTCCTTAATTCTTTTATGCACACATTTAAAGTTTTCATATTATTTTTGACATTTGTGCATACTGTATCAGACATTAATGTATCATGCTTTGCATGTACTTGCGCTGAGGCTACTTTAGTTAGAGTTGCAACATTTCTTTCTTCAATTTCCATTACACAAGAAACATGTAGAAATCTAGCTAGTACTGAGTTAAACTTTAATCCATGGTTTAACTTGTACCCTAATATATTTGTTAAAAAATTTACTCCTTTGTCTTGAATGGGATCTACCTTCATGTTTCTTCCATCAAACTTCATCTTCTAGCTTTTCTCAACCATCTTTTTAGCATTCTTCTCATTAATAGGATTGCAACCTTTGTTATTCAATCTTGTGAACTTGTAAATTAGGTCAATGTTAATAAAAATCTTCTCATCACCTAATCAAAACATATCACATGTACTCTACTAAGAGTAGTTTGGGTCTAGTCGTGATTGTCAAACTCCATATATAACATACACTTCACTAGATTCAAACCATCTATGTGCACATACTTAGACTTCAATGATAAGTCATTGTTGCACATGCCTCCTAAGTCTTGATTAATTTCATCATCACCTATACTCTTTATTGTGCAATGAATATAACTTATGATACCCTCAATATGCAACACATGTTTTGGAACTTGCAAAAAATGGCCCAATGGATCATCCAATAGAGAAATAAATAAATGTTTTTAAAAATCATATCAAAATCTATCACTCATATCATATAAAGTCTGACTAGCCATTGAACTATAACTGTAAATACTAAAAAATTAGATTCAAGCTTCACAAAATGCCTTAAAATTGTGATTTAGGTATTTTGCAACTTTCTACTTCTTAAACTTCACTTTTCACTTCAATTCATTGTCAAATCACTCTTCAATTTTCTCAAGGCACTTTGCATGAAAAAATGGTACACACAATCTTACTTGTGATCCTTAAATCATTTTGAAAGTGCACTATACATTAAATGTGTATCTACCATAGGATCAAATACTATCTATGTTTACTAGTAAAGTTGTTTTCTCAATTCCTGCTCACTATAATCATAACTAGACTTGTGCACTTGACCATAGCTTCCTTTCTATGTCCTTTATCTTCTTCTAATTACACAATCTCTAGCTCTCTCTCTAACATCATTTCTAACCAACTAATGCTCTGCCACTATTAAAATAGCTTAATTTAGATAGGGTGAGTCACAAACAATCTATGACTTCAATTTCCATTTAGATGCATGAAAGAACTATTCTTCCAATATTTTATAAGAGCTTTTTGAATTAGAAGCTTTCACAAATGTTTCCTTGAATTCATCAACATGTTTCTTAACTACTTCCTTCTGACTATTGTCACTACCATTTTCACTTCTTCTGTCATTCCTATTATTATTCTTCCTATTATTTGGATTCCTATTGAAGTTCCTTCTATCCATTCTATATAATCTTACTATGTGTCTAAATTTATTGCATAACTAACATATTGATACATTTCTCCTCTGGTTGGTTCCATTATGATTCTCGGGTACTCTTCAATTCCTTGCAATGTGTCTACAATTGTTACATTTGTAACATACAATCTTCTTTCTTTTAACATTATGTTTCTCACCATCAATGGATTTGTTCTAAGATTTACCTCTTTCATTACCTGGAGGGTTAGTATTCCTAAACATTCTATTATTCCCATTATTACCATCAAATTTAGGTTTCTTAATTTCTACTACTTTATGTCCATAACCATGACAATTATAATGATAGAAATTAGTAAGAGGTTTAAAAGAATTACTTGTGCAATCTTTTTTCATATCTCAAACTTCATTTCACATCAAACATCTACCTCTGAACTCATGCCTAACTTCTTTGGATGAATCATCTTGCTTAGGTTCATCAACTTGCTATGTTATCTTAGGTTCATCAGATTTCTCTAACAATTCAATTTTCTCAACTTCATTAGACCACTTGATCTTTTACTTAGGGGTTTCTACAATAGGATTTGGTTCTTTCCTAATCTCAACTTTCTTTGTTGACTTTTCTACAATAAGCTATCCAAGACCTGTCTTGTCATAAGAGGGTCTCTGATGAAATATTTGTTAATCAATTTTCTCAGAACTTGTGTAAAGTTTTTGTAACTATTGTTTTTTTTTTCCAACTCTCCTTTCACAATAATGTTTTACTTTTCCAACTCAACATGTTCTATCTTTATAGAATCTAATTTATATGCCATTTTACTCAATTAGGACCTAAGGTCTACGTTCTCAGATTTTAGATCAAGCTTACTTTTACTGCCACTAGTCTTAAGACTCAACTTAAGTTTAACAATTTTCAATTCTTCAAGATCTCATTTTCTTTCTTGAGATTTCCTACCTCATCATTGTCACTAGCCTACATAATTTTTTCTTTACCATATTTTAGATAATCAATCTTATCTTTCAATTTTCCAATATAAACTTTTGTGTCTTCATAGCTATGTTTCAAGTTAGATCTTTCTTCAGCAAGAAGGTCAATCTCCTCAATAGCTTCTTTAAGATTTTTCTTCAACTATTCCATATTCATTGGAATTTTACTTAAGCTATTAAGCCTCTTCAAAGTAACTGTGCTCTAATACCAATTATTAAAAATAAATAATATTGAGAAGGGGGTGAATCAATTTTATACAAACTTTTGCCCACAACTAAATATTGTTAATTACTTTATAACTTGCACATGAAAGTAAACCAACAATGTTGATTAGTAAATATAGCCATGCACATAGAGAAATTAGAACACCATTATTTGTTAACCAGGGAAACCCTGGCCAAGGGAAAACCTTAGTGGGGATGATACCCACTAGATGATTCACTAAACAATAGGATCCTATTAAGCATATTAACCTTGTTAGGAGTCTATGAAGTACATATAGTGCCTCAAGTCCTTGTTAGAGGACTAGGGCTTGTTAGAGGCCTCAACCCTACTAGGAGTTGCTTCAAACTTGTTAGGAGTTGGTAGAAAAAATACAATGTATGAAAGAAGAGCCCACTACACTAACATGCAATTATGTAATTTAGATCTTCATAAGAATAGGTATACATACAATACTTTCTCACTATTGTACTTTGCACTTCTGTTGATTATACATCAGAACTCACATCACATAAGGCTTGCATATATTTCTCACAATAGTTCAAATTTCATACACATCTTACATATGGCACACATGACTTTTTAAAATTGTGCAAGATAAGATCATTATTAATACCTTGCATATTTTCAAAACTTTGCTTAGTCGACCTTCATGTCTTCACACGCTTGACATAATACAAAATAACTTATGGAATAATATCCACATAGTTTGCTGACCATAACTTAGTTACTATTTCATAACCAAAATAATTCCTTAAGCCATACAACTCAATTTTCTCATATGTTATGTTTTGCACTATTAAATACACACACTGGTATTTTAATCACAACCCACATCATGCTATCCGTATGTATTTGCACACTGATAGACATCATCACAATACTATCATAAATCTTCCCTCAACTATGCAATAGCTAACTCTTAATGATTCATCCATACACTTGACATATGTTCTCTATGCTACTATAAACTGTCTTACATTTAGAAAATTTCTATCTCTAAATGCATGAATGGAATGTTGAATGTATGTTTCCATAATTGACAATCATCAAAACATTTATCTAACTATATTGCCAATAATATCTACTATTATTCCTTCACATTTATCTTGATCATCAATGCTTAATGAATCATACTGCAAACCTTTGAGTGTCAAAAGATTTTTTGATTCTATCAATGATGTACATACCTAATCAACAATCATTGGAGGGATTTTCTTAATACTTCTAGTTGGTTGGTCTCATCAAACTCTATCTTTTCTTCATCTTCCTCCTCCTCTTATGTCATGGTAAGTTTCTTCTTTGAATTTTCTTTCTCATCTACCTACTTCCTTTTCTTTGATGGACTTTCTAGTAATAGCTTGACAAGGGTTTAAATAGACCTTCTTCTTGTGATGATCACCTTGCACTCTGGCCTCTGTGGTGTCACAGTTTCTATCACATTTTTTTAGGAGGTCTTCCTTCACATTAGTTTCAATTTTTATAACCTTTTTTTGTCTAGTGGCCTTTTGGTTTACAACTATAAGATATATTCCTTTTTCTTCCTTGACCTTTGATAGTTTTCAAGACCCTTCTCCTTGTTGCATCTTACTAGCCTCAAAAAAATTTCCTTTCTATTGCTTTCCTACCTTGGGTGTGCTGGCTTTAGCAATTAGCTCAGCAATAATAATTTCATATGTGCAAAATTGTTTGACACTAGCATCATTATCATCTATCAATAGTGAAGTAACTGCTATGTAATATTATTTACATTTCCCTCATAGGGCATTGTCCTTAGCCATGCTACCCTTGGTAACACTTCTTGTGCATACACAAAACTTGTGTCTACTATGAAAATATTTCATCATAATATAGGTCTATAACAAACTTTGAATCCTTATCATATTCCTCATTTTGACTATGAACTCTTCAAAATGCATGTCTATTACTACTTCAAAATTCTCTTCCAACCTATCTATTAGCTCATTTAACTCTTCAACAACATTCCTATTCCTATCCCATACAATTCTTCCAATGGTAGGGAAATAATTCTATAAATAGAAAAATATGTAAATTAATAGGGAACTAAACTTAAAAGATGTATTTTTTTCTTTTCTTACTACTTCTAGGTTCTTTATGAGTTGATGAAACTACAACTTGGCAAGATCATATGAATCAATATTTCTACATAGTTTTGCACCCCAAATCAATTGCTATGCATGGTGTGTTGTTCAATCTACTCGATTGATAGAGCTTGTGTGCAATCACACGAATAAAAAATTTAGTTAGTGCATCCTCAATGTTGTTTATTGACATTCCACAACCATTCCACTTCATCTTGGTTAGATTTTCAATTTATTTCTTAGTTCCTCTCCTAATGCTCTTTGGTCAATCTAATGTAGGGTACCCAATTACCCTTCAAATGATTGCCTTTCTGATTTTGATTGGCCCACCTTCCTACAAAATTTTCATGTCATCAACTCAAGTTAGGACAATCTTGATCCATTCATTTTTGAAAATTTTTGGAAAACCTAGGGCTTGGATAAGCTCTTTGTTAGCAATGATCTTGAATTCATCTTTCTGAATTCCATTGACAAATAACTTGTCATATGCTTCTCTAATCTCTATATCTCCAATATCTCCAATTTTACATTGTTAGCATGATCAAATGTCTTGCATATTCAAGACTCTAGGTGGAATTAATGATAATGCTCCAATATCTAAAATTGGGTAGAGCTCTCTGATCATTCCTAATGATTTGTACACTATTATCCTTTATCATTTCACTTTCTAAATCCATTGTGAACTAGGGTTTTGAAAAAAACCTTTAAAAATTACCTTCACTTAATACTTTACTTAGCACTGAGAGTAATACTTACTTCACTTCTCAAATTTGCTGATAAGTTGCTTAGACTCTTTTCTCTTGAGATTGCTTGTATCATCTATAAATATTCTTGTGAGTTCTTTGATAACTTAGTGAGTAAAAAATGAATGTTTAATTTTGATAAATACCTTCGATCTTTCATTTTAGTTCTTCAATTAATGTCTTCATACTCAGATAGTGTATAGAAGCTAGCTTAGGCTATAATTTAGTTTAGATAAGGTTATTCACTCAGTCATAACCATTTCACTCAGTCAATATGTAATCTTTAGGTTGTTCACTTAGCCTATGCTACATGACTTAGTCAACATATAATATAACATTGATACTCGGTACTTTGTGATTTTCTAATTTTAACAATTCTTAAAGCATTTTCATTTATGCAGATATATTTGTTCATCACTTTTATGCTAGGAACTAATGTAAAATATAACTTTGATTACATAGTTCATACATACCTTCTTTCATTAGTGAGATGTGGTGTGATGACTTGATTTGTAAGAATGGGTGATCACAGTGTCTTCTACTCTAATGCTTCTAGCTCTTATTATCTCTATTCATGCATTCATTTCTTTTGGTTTGTCATTGCTTTGTGTTGGTGCTGGTCCTGGTGTCCTAGTTTTGCATTTCTTACTGATGTCTCCAACTTTTAGACAATTGAAACATAATATCTCACCATTTAGCCATTTCTTGTAATTTCCAAAATGATACAATTCTTTGGAATGTGTCCATACTCTCCATAATAGTGACAAATGTGCCATGTGTTGTAATCCTAGTCATACGAGTTTCCTTTCTTTGCTATATGAGTATGTTTTTCAAGTGACCTATGTGACTTCTGCTTAAGTTTTCACTCATAAGCTCTATGTCCAAAATTTTGAAAATTATAATAGTGACCTTGGAATCTAGGTATTTTTCTTATTGAGTTATTGTTCTTTGATATGCATTTATGTGTTTGATGTCTTGACTTCTTGTAATTTGTACAATTACTACTTGATGGTTTAGGGATTTTATTACCACTTTTACTCCTACAAATATTTTTGTGTGTGTCCAATTTATCCACAATGATGGAAAGTAAGTTTTATTTTAGATTTTGCATTCCTTTGTTCTCCACTTTTGGATGATTCTCCTTCATTAGTAGTTTAAGATTGATTGTTGTATCCAAGTACAAAGGTGTCTTTTTCTCTTGGTGACTTCATTGTGTCTTCAAAGTGCCTGGTTCCTTCATTTGGCTTGTTCATCCTCCCCATGAGTTCATTTCCATGCCTTAACTCATTTTTCAATTGCTCATTTTGTAACCTTAGATTTATGATCTCCACATCTTTTCTATTTGCTTTCTAGTTTGTAATTACCTTCTGATTTACCATATCAAGTTGATTGTTTGTAAGCTTCTCAACTTCAAATGACGTTTCTTCATGTCATCAAGCTATCTACCTTTTGTCTTCTTTAGATATGAGCTTATCTTCTAATGATTTCTTCTTTTGTTCAATAGCTTCACAAAGTGTAACCTGGTTGAATTTCTTGTTTCATCTTTAGATATTTTACTTATTTTACTAGAGCACCATTCTTTTTTAGAATTTTTTTCATTGCTTCATCTTTGTTACCATTCTTTCCATTTTCTAGTAGTCATTCTATATCAAATTTTGTGTATCGAGTGTCATTTAGTTGTAAAGAAATCTCTCTTCTTTTCTTTAAGGATTTCCTTAATTCTTCTTTAGCAATTTTCAATTGTTGCAACCTAATCTAGATTTCAATCATCTAGTTCTCAATGATTTTTTCCAACTTATTCCCTTCCATCTCCATGATCTTATCCTCTCAAGTTTTAGGCTTCTTGACAAGAGAATTGTGCTCTAATACCAATTTTTGGAATGAATATATGGGAAACAAGATACTAAAAGGGGTGGTGGTGGTGAACTAGGATCTTAAACTTTTGACTTTAGCATCAATGTCATTAATTCATACTTAATTTAACTCACCAAATTTATTAATAAAATTGTAATATTGAAGCATAAATGAAAAACATCACATCCATAAAATTTTAACATATAACACACTGATTTGATTACCCATAAATACTTCAAGATGAAGGTAAGAATGGGGTCAGGATGAAACCCACAAATCTTCACTAGTGTAACAATAAAGTTAATGTGTTAAGCTTACAATGTTTGACCACAAAATATGATCTACCCTATGAGTGGTCTTCCCTATTAAAAACTTAAGAGACTATTAGGTCCCACCTTTTTAAATGATTCTTCACTCACAATAAAGTCAGGACTCTATAAGGTGATTTACGTAGGCCTATTAAGACCACTTTGTTAAGAGATTTTCTCTATCTGAATTACAAAATATTTAGTACCTGATCCTCAATTCTCATTGCAAGTTAATCTTGGGTCTCTACTTTCCTTTATCTGTAATCTGATTCTCATAATCCAATATCTCTATTCAATCCTTCACTGCTTTGATTACTCTCTACATGTTCTTTTTTAAACTTCTCTTTCACTCCTCATACACATACTCTTACATTTTTCAAAATATACTCACAATATCTTGATTCTAGGTTTAGAATCCTCCTTAAATAGATATTTTGAGAAGTTTTGAGATCTTCATCTATGACTTAAACTGCAACATCTTTTTCTGTTTACATCCCTTACTCTAATTGGTTGAACTATACACCTAGGGATCATTACCTTCTATAATGATGTGTATTCAACATCCGAGTGGGCTCAAAAAATATTAAATTTTATTGAAATGTTGGCTAAAATAGTTTACATATTATTTTGTGCCATTACCAACTAGAGAACAAATGGTGCTCTAGGAGAGTTCCTTTTATCATACTTCTCCTTGAGATGCATATCCACTGAACATGATGAATACTCACCCTTAGAAAAGTTTATGTTAGGTAGACCTTTGACCATGTATTTGGAGAAAAGTTGCTAAAGATGGTGGAAGACAAGATGACCAAACCACACATGCCATAATGTAGATTGTGATGTAGAGTGAGTCAATAAGGCTCGAGAAGGAGACTTAGGCACAAAGTGGGAGAAGGAATAAAGCCTCTTATCATGATTGAATTTTCCCACTGCAACCAACGAATCATCTCTAAGATTGCACAACATCACTGAATCTGGAAGGAACTCAACTTTGTGACCATCTCCAAGGTGAGTGATTTGGTAAACTGAGAGGAGATTGGAGCTAAGGTTTGGAATGTAGAGAACATCTTTGAATTCCCCATTTTCCATTTCCACATGTCCTTTTCCTTCAGCTTCCATTTTAGTATCATCTCCCATAAAGATTTTGGGTATCTTTGACTGCTTCAATGAAGAAAAGTGTTCCTTTGAAGAACCCATGTGGTAAGAGGCACCTGAGTCAACTATCCATTCTGAAGAAGAACTTGAATTTTCCATAAATGCTTGCCCTTTTCCCTTTGAAGAGGTTGGAGTTGAATCCTTGGAAGTACCTAACACTTGAATCTTGTTCTTCTTGAGCAAGTTTTCCAACTCATAAATTTTTTCAGTCTTGTGATGATGCTCATCATGATTTAGCATTTTGCAATATGTACAAAAAAGTTTGTCCTTCTTTTCATTACTTCCTTTCTTGTTGGAAGAAGAATTGCCTTGCTGTGAGGAGGACTGTTGTGTCTCAAATTGTGATTTCTACTTCCATTGCTTCTTCTTGTTATTGCTAGAACATTTTCATCCTTGAATTGATTGGTGCTCATCACTAGCCACCAAGGCTTTGGTCTTTGATGTCATGAGAAGTCCTAAATCCATCAAGTGAGATTGTTCAACAATCAAAATCTCTACAAATGCATCAAATATAGGCTTTTGGTAAGTAGTTCTCATGGTCAACCTATGAGTATTAAAACTCAAAACAAAGGAAGCATACTCTAAAGGTAGCCTCTTCAAGATGTGATGAATCAACTTGTCATCCTTCATGGGATTTCCACAATCTTTAAGTAGTGCCCTATACTCATTGGCTTTATTGATGTAATCTTGAATTGTGTCAAAGTTCTTTGGATCCAAGAGAAGTAGATCATCCTAAATCTGAAATCCCTTTTCTTCATCCACCTTGCCATACAATGTTTCAAGTTTGTCCCAAGCTAATTTGGATTCTATACAATTGGAAATGTAAAAGAAGAGATCTCTATGAACACAACTCTTGATAATTCCTAAAGCCTATTGGTCTTGTTTTTTTCCATTGAATGAGTTCTTTAGCATTAGTAGGTTTGGTAATTGTACCATCAACATAAAGACTGTAACCTTTTTCCATTAATGTACTCCATGCAATATCTCTCCATGTAGAATAATTGTTTGAAGTTAGAGGTGGACATTTAAATGAACCCATGATGTAGAAAATGAAAAGAGGACAAAAGAGAGACACAATAACATAGTTCACACCCCCCATTTTTGCTCAATCAAAAGACCCCCCCCCCCCCCAAAAAAAAAAAAGATGCTTTTGGCACTTTATAAGTAGTACATGTACAATGGGCCACTTGTTAAAATAAACAAAGTGGACTTTCTAATTTTTTCTTTTACAACTACCTTTTGAGGCCAAAATTTGGAACTAAGCACCATAGCTAAGATGTACAAAAATTCTAAAAAGCAATCAAAGCTTAACAATGCAGAAAAAGCCTTAGTTCTAAAAGTGAGATTTTTGTCCACACAACCCTAGAATCTGACTATAGCTCTGGAAAGTAGACAAAAAATAAAATACTTTAAAAAAAAAAAATTAGAACCTATTTTTTGTGTCCAAATGAGCCCATACAGAGCATCTGAAGTTGCAAAATGTAGGATTAAGTAGGTACAATTACCAAAAAACACATTTTTTGTGAAATCCTTGCACCAAAACCAAAAAAGAACACCACCACTAAAAAATTTAGAAAATTCTACCTTAAAAAAAAAATGCACCTGAATTGGAGTTTGGATGACCAAGTTATGGGCTCGCAAACTCAGTTGCCAAATCAAAAAGCAATTTGGAGAGGGGTCTAGAAGGAAAACTGCTGGCTTATATTTGACAGTCAAATGGCCATCACAATAGCTCAAAATTGCCTAGTTTTGATAGTTAGATGGTTGTCAATTTTGACCTTGTAAAATGATGATGTCAGCAAAAAAAGTTTCCTCTGCTGATGTGGTTGTATAGACTACTAACCTCACTCGTACGGCTTTGACATGTGTTTGATGATGTGGGTACAACATGTATAGAATAGCTAATGTGGCACTAGTGATATGGGTGCCTATATGTTGGTGCTTACTATGCTAATGTCATCATTGGTGGTGACGTGGTTGATAGCATAGGCGAGGATGTGTGCTCTAGCGGGAGGATGTGAAATTGTCCACATGGTAGACATTGGCAGATCCACATGGAGGCACGACACCCTTCCAAGCTGGCATTACATGTAGACATGGCTGACAGGTGGGTCCTAACTATGTGCCATGTGACATAGTCAAACATGATAGATTGTGCAAGTATTATGGGCTGAATTTATTTCACCGTACACTAGAAAGTGCATTCACGGGGCTGGAGATGCTGCTGTCGCTGGCAAAAAATACTTTAACACGTCAAAGTATATCAGCAGCGACTGGATAAGTTTTATGGAGATAGTGTTGGGATTTAATCCCACATTGACCATGTGGAAGCCCTCTACATTGTTTAAATAAAGAAGGCCGCGCACATTATGTAACGAAGAGCCTACCACTTGTTGATGGACACTAGTTGTTTGGACTTGGATGCTAATGAAGTTGGGTAGTTCCCAAAATTTGTAGTTGGCTACTAGATTAAAATGATGAACTATGTGGTATGGTGCCTGCTATAATAAATACTATCTACCAAAATAATAACAAAGGAATATTCCTCTGTGCAGTGCCGAGATTTGACAACCCAGTACCTACAAATTTTTTCTTTGTTACCTACCCATAGGGAAAATTTTTCCCAAAAAAATACAATAAAAAATATAGAGAATTAAATTACAAACCCAAAAAATTAATCAAATAGATCTACAAATGACCATACCTGAGTTGCAAATTGGGGCCTTCGGCTGCCAATTTGCAAATTTTTTTTTTCCTCACGGTCGACTTTCGCCTAGGGTAGTCGAGTTTATAGTTGATCTTCATTGAATTAGCATTCTAGATGCAATGGCAGGGTTAGATATGGGTCTAGATGCTCCCAATTTTTGTAGTATTTTGGATTTGAGCTGAGGTGATGAAGCAAGAATGGTCTCGAACAACTATCTGCAGAGAAAATCTCCAAGCTCTGATACAATGTAAGAATTTTTCTTAGGGAAAAATTCACCCAAGAACTAAGAACTCAAACACAAGCACAACTTTAGACTAGAAAGGAGTATGATCATAATAACAATGTATTTGATTCAATATGTAGTAAGAGTACACTAGGAGTGCCTATATATAAAGGCCTCTCAGATGCATGTAGAATGCCTCACAATTAGCTACATGATAAGTCATACAACTAGGCACATGTCTTGTAGATATTGGTTATCCTCCATTAAGAATGGAAGTAAGTATGATAACGAGAGGATAAGCCTACAAGGGTGTAACACAAAAATTAGTGTTGTAGACAACATGTGCTAAAAGGGAGTGCGACTAACTATGTTGTCTACATGACAACTCAATGAATGATGCAAACTCTAGTGTTGTAGACACCATGTGCTGAAATAAAGTTGCATACTTTTGTGTTGTCAACATGACAAATCAAAAAGGTACACAAACTCCTAAGTGTCTCACAAAATAAAATAATAAAATAATGCATGAACCTAAGTAAACTTAAGCAAGCATAAATAGTAAATATGTATTTACACCAATAGAATGCTTTCATGCTCGATCATGCATAAACCTCTTGCTATTACTCAACTTCTATATAATTGTTTACTTAGTGATCATTGAATTTCTTGTCTCATACATATTCTTGGTTCCTATTGAATGCTCGGGTCACATATATGCTTGGTCTCTAATAGATGCTTGACAATCACTACATCACTTAGTATAAGTGTTGTATGCCTAACCTTTGCTAGATAACTCAATCATAATGATGACCTTGTAATCTTGCCTAGTAAATGACATTGCAAATGACTAAGTATTTGGACACTAATCAACAAGATAGGCTTAGAGATTAACAATAATCAACCATATTGAAATCACCAATGAGAATCCAATATGAATTAGGAAGATTCTCAGAGAGTTTTTCCCAAAGGCTAGATCTCTTTCTATAATTATTAAGGGCATATATTTTTGAAAGGCCAATAGTTTAATCATGAACTTTGAATGTAATCCTAATAGCTCTATGACAAGGAGAGTACCTTTGTTTCCATATTGATGGACAATAAGGATGATGGCTCTTCCTTTACCTTTGTCATGGCAAAAGTGTAAAATAGAAGCTTTATTTGAAGAAAACTTAAGAGTATTGGAGGCATAAAAACTAGAGTATAAACTAGAAGCTTTATTCCTAAAAAACATAAGCTTTATTCTTGAAGATAGAAAGTCCTTTTTTTGAATCTTATCACCAATTTTTGACTACATAGTTCATGTTGGCTAATTCCAATCCTCTAACATTTTAACTATGTAGGTTTAATTTCATTGTTGATTTTTTTTTTTGAGGGGGTTGCTACAAATTCTCATGAAACATGAAGAAATGTTTGTATTTTTAGTTTTGTTTATCTTTTCAATGATCTTATTTCTGTTAGATCACTCAGATGTTTTCTTTTTCCCAATCACATAAGTAAAATAGTCATCATTTCCTCCTATCACATTAGAAATTGTATATGTATTTGAAAATTTGGTGAATTTCTCCAAACTATGAGAGGTATTTCCATCAAAGATCCTTATCTTTTTAGTAGTCCTTCTATAGGTAATTTTATCTTGTAAAGCCTTACAATTGATACTAGATAAATAATTTTTCCAAGCATTTAAAACTAGGCATTGTCAGGATTAACTTTGTCTCTCTAAATATGCATTCAAATAGGTTCACTAGAAAGGGGTTTAGGATTACCAAACTACCATAAGAACTAGTTGGCCTAACATCAAATGTTTCCTCAAAAAATTGATTAGTAAGAGATTTCTTTTTTTCAATTTCTTATCTCTAGTTTCCTTATCATTTCTTAAGAGAACATATTTTTGAATAGGGCTCAATTCAATATGAATTGGCTTGTCTAACAAATGGATGTTTTCTTTATCAAATATACCCTCCTTAGGGAGAGAATTACTCGATTTAGAATTAGAGATAAAAACATCTTTCTAGATATTTTCAAGAAGATCACAATATTTTCTATTGTGCCCATTAAATTTACAATGGAAATAGGCCCCCAAATCTCTATGTTAGAAATGTAGTATAGACTAGGTGACTAAGAGGGGGGCAAGGTGGGGGTGGCGGGGGGTGTGAATCAGCAACCAATAAAACTTATACTTTAATTCACCAATTAAACCATCACCATATAATCTGATATAATTACATGCATGCAAGAATAATTTTTTTTTTAAAAATTAGAACACTTGAAATAATATTTGGTAACCTAGAAACCTTCCAAATAGAAATTAAAATTAGGGTGGGGATGATACCCACAAACTTTATGACTACAATATAAAGTTGGCCTGTTAAGGCTTACAATTGATCACTGCTGGTGATCTGTCCTATTAGGAGCAATAAGGATTGTTAAGTCCACCTTGTGAAAGGATTTGTACAATATAATGAAGTCTTTACTCTACTAAGAGATTCAAAAAAATATTGTTAAGTCCACCTTGTTAAAGAATTTGATTGATGCACCTATTTGGATGAATCAACAATTGATCTCTACTCTATAACTTGGTTTTCTGTATGAGATTCCTTTGATGTAAACTCACCACCTTACTGTGATAGATAATACTTTTCTTTTCCATATATTGCTTGTAGCCTTGACTTCTTAATTCACACTGATCTTCTTGTTACTTGTTACTCACTTGAATATTTGGATATGATATAATGCATTACATTTATACCAATCTAATTAATTACCTTATGGAGTTAGCTATAACACCAAAATCAAACAATCTTCACTAAATCAACTACTACTATTACTCAGGCTTTGAAGACAACTCGGGTGATAATCTGACACTTAGCAACACTATCAAATTAGAAAGCTCTAGCACTTGGTTGATACTGATTCTCGATCCACATTCATCACTTGGGAATGATTTACAAACTTGGTTAGAATGAATACTGAAGAACTCAGTAGACACTGAAGAGCTTGGTTGATTCTACCACTTGGTCAACACTATCTTCCTTTAGCTTGGTTAAAATAATGTAGCTCAGTTTTCATTGATAAACTTGGTAGACATTATAAAGGTTGGTTAACACTAAAATCTGCATTGATTACACTGATGAGCTTGGTAGAATCTATGAAGCTCAGTAGACTTCTCTAAGCTTAGTTTACACTACACACTGCCTATGATACTTGGTATAGACAGTGAAGGTTGGGGGACTCTTCTTTCTACATATTGATCTTGGTAGCAATGCAAACAACTAAGTGTTAAGTCAATAATTGAAAAATGAGTTGACCTTAATGTCAATAATCTCCACCTTTCGAATTAGTGACATAAACACTTATCATACCAAAAATTTAAAAAATCAAAATACAAGTCAAAACTTCCCCTATCAACATGCTTGGGTTTGCAACTCATTTTTGACTACTGTGTTGATTTACTTATTAATCACTGAATTTTTATTTTACTTTTCAAAACTATTTTTGTAACTTATTGTACATGTATTTCCTTTATATACTCACTTGTATATACATTCTCCTTGATTTTATTTAAGATATACACATGTTATACATTCCCCCTTGATTTTGACACAAATGCCTAAAATGCATAGCTACAAGGCAACACCAAAATGTGAAAGGAAATCACTTTGTACCTTCAAAAGTATGGACATTGTCTTATCCCAACTCTCTTGCAAAAATTTTAAACTGTGCAAAGCTATTTGGACATGAGTTGATAGTTCCATCATGTGATCAACTATTGAAAATTTGTTGTCATGGATCAATATTTTGGCAATTTCAATATTTTTTTGCATTTCATCCATGTTGGGAAGTATCATGCCCTGAATTTATGCTAGTGTGTCCCTTATCCTGGCTTCTTCCCTCAACAATTCTACCTATAGATCTATTAGATATTTGATTTTCAAAAAATGTGGATAAGTATTGCTAGGATCAAGTGACAACTGATGTGCATTTTCCTTCATGTCAACATCTATCTTAGATAACTTATCATTTATTTCCTTAGTAAATTTTCATGTGTCACTAAACTTCACAAATAAAGTAACAACATTATTTATAGAATTTTCAAATGTAGAAAGAATGGTGGAAAATTCCACTTGATCAATGACTATTTTCTAAGCCTCCTTCTCCAAAAATTTATTTTCAAATTTTGTTTTTGCCCTTTGTAGAAGATTTTTCTTTTTCATTCACTTCCTCATTATATTTGTGAATAGTGTCAACAAGTTGATCCAAAATTGGTTATTTTTGTCAACCTCTATACTTAGTGCATCAACAAATATGCCCTTAATATCTTCAAGAACTTGATTTCTCTATTTTCTTTCACCTCTTAGCTTTTGATGTCTTTCCCTTTTCTTCCATAGTTCTCCCAACATGTCCATTTAGTTAGGAGTGTGGTTAGAGGTATCCCAATTTGAAATAACTATATTCTCATGCAAGTTAATTTCTTCAGTAGAGACTTCTACCTCTTTACCCTTTTCTTTCTGAAAAATAGAAGGAATAAAATCATTTCCTTTTCTTAAGTCCTCTATGCTTGGTTGTGTATTAACCTCAACTATTATTGCACTTATTATAGATACACTTAGTAAAGAAATAACATTTCTCAAAGAAGAAATAATAGTAATAATAGGAGAATTTACTATTGTAGGTTGAGACTCGATTTGATCTTCTACTCTAACAACTGGAGTCTGCTGCTTGGTAGATGAAGTGGTTAAAATAGCACTTGGTTGTATTGTTCCAACATTAAATTGGGTGCTTGATGGAATAGTGTTTACTAGAATTGACTTGATAGTGGCCTTCTCTAAGATGGATGGCACTAATGCTTTTCTCAGAGAGAGTGGGAGGGAGGCCATTACCTTTTTTGCTATCATTTTTGGATTTGAATCTTGAATACTCTGGATGTCAGGAAGATCTCCACTTGTAGTTTGATCCTCTTAATCCTCTTCATTATTGACCTCTTCTTCATCATCCTCCATCTCCTCATCATCCTTTTCAACATCCTCTTCATCATCCTCTTTTTATTCACCATATTTCTTATAATCTTCTTTCTCATCATCAATTTGCACAACCACCTCACTAGGCTTGTGCAAACCATAGAAGTTCTTCAATGCAATTGTGCTTGACTTCACAACTGATTTAATATCCTTTGATGGGATCATGAATGCATTGAATTTAGGGGTCAAATTTTTCTCATTCTTCTTCAATGATTCCTTCACTTAATTGTTAGAAATATTTGGCATAAGTTGCCTCAAATTTTCTTCTCTAATGTGTTTAGCAATATTTATTGCATT
Organism: Cupressus sempervirens; assembly: GCA_028749045.1. Taxonomy (NCBI): domain Eukaryota; kingdom Viridiplantae; phylum Streptophyta; class Pinopsida; order Cupressales; family Cupressaceae; genus Cupressus; species Cupressus sempervirens. Next base: position 615,391,875 of record CM053785.1, on the reverse strand, counting down.
ATCCCATATAGGTGCTACTAACTCTAGTATGTTATCTAGAACTTGAGTAGTTAGCTCAGTTGGAGAGTATTTCTACTTTGTCATTTTAACCACTAGGGATTCCTCTATTTATTTCTTCTCCTCTATTCTCCTAGTGTCATACTTAAGAGACTTAAAATATGACACACCTCCTCCTTCTATTATCCTTTTCAATCTTTCTTTCAAGTTAGGGGTAGTCTTCTAAAATAAAATCCTTTGCTCTTCTTCATCTTCATCATCATCCTGCACTTTAAGCTTCTTTTTGGACCTTTTAGGTCTCCTTGAAAATAATGTTGGAGAGGGTTTTATAGGTTTGGTTATGATAACCTTCCTTTTCTTCTTGTGAGGCTCTACCTCTTTAGATTCTTCTTCCTTTGTATGTTCCTCAACTTCTTCCTCTTCCTCAATTTCATCATCTTTACCCTCTATTAGTAGTAGAAGAGGAGAGACAAATTTCCTGGTTTCCTTTAATATTTCCTCAACTTTATTTCTTCCTTTCTTCAAGGCTTGAGGAAGCCTTATTTCCAATGAAATTCTAGCCTTGGATTCTTCATAGTTACTTAAGTATGGTTCCTTGGGGTCCACTAGCTCATTTATAAGAGCCTCAATTATATCCATTGTATCATCAATATTAACCTCATATCCTTCATCGATGCCATCCTTGGCCTTACTAGCTATATATATACCTTTTCACAATCCACAAGGAAACATATGTCTCCCTCATAATCATCCACAAGTTTTTTGGAAATCCTAAATATTCTCTACATTCTCTCCTTGAATATATTCAAAGTAGGCATCCATGATTCTCTTTGAATTGAATAATGCTATAATGACCAAATGTCATGAATTAGGAGTACCTTAGGAGGGATTTGATATTTTTCTCTAGTTGGGTCAAGTTCTTTTGCAACTATTGGACATAATTTTGAAAGTTAGAAACCAATGTTCAACACCTCAAACCAACATTCTAAACCCTTCTTCACTTTGCTGTTGGAAGACACCATTTCACTTCGTGATAGCAAGATAAATCCTCCAACAAATTCTCTTTGAATTGCTTAGGGGATCAAGAATTCTTTCTTCTATTTTCTCTAAACATCATGGTGAAAACAAAGCCTTTGATTTTCCTCTTTCAACAATCTTCAAGTTGCTATTAATGCATCTTACAATAGTTAGCTCAGTGATAGGACATCCAACTCAGAATATTCCTTCAAATTTGGAAGATAACTTTGACTCGATAAGGTCAAGCTCAAAAAGGTTTCAACTCAACTGAGTCTTTAACTCAATAGAGTCTCCAACTCACCATTTGTATCCAAGCTCAATAAGGTCTTACAACTCAACCTTTCTTGGTAAAGTCTTGTAACCTAACCTTGATAGGTAAGATTTTGCAACTTGACCTAGCTTGGTAAGGTCCAAGACATCACTGCAACTGTCATCCAACTTGGTGATCCTAATGCATCTAAAATTATGATTTGGATCTTCTTCCTTGCTGATTGGAACTAATATGAGATATCTTCTTTTGAATCATGGTTCCAGTAATCTTCATTGATAACTAGGTTGAAATGGTTGAGTCACCCAACTCATTGACTTGGGTGTCAACATTTTTAGGACTCTGACTTGCATCCTTAGGATATTTCCATATTGATTTCTACCTCATTTGATTTCTGATATTGTCACCCTTTCTTTATTTCCATCCTTAACTCTTCCTAGGTTCATACTATTCTTGACAAGATGTCCAAGTTCTGTACATACAAAACATCTCTAGGTAGTGCCTCTCTTCCTCATGTGATGTTTTATACAATTTTCTCCAATGTGCCCATAGTCATCACAATAGTGACATTTTCACCATCTGTTGTAATCCGAACCAAATATAGGTTTGACAATTTGTTCTACTAGGCCACATTTCTTGGTCTTTCATTATGAGGATTTGTGCCCTTGTTTATTGCAGTTAAAATAGTTCCCTTTAAACTTGGATTTCTTTGTGCATTCACTTGCTCTATGTCTATGCTTGTTAAATCTATAACACTTTCCATTGAATTTTGATTTACCATTACTCCAACACTTGTTTTATGTGTGCTCTATCTTTCCACAATGATTACAATTAGGTCTCTTATTCTTTTGAGCTCCTTGCTAAAATGATTCAACTTCTTCTGTGTATCCTAATCCAACTTTGCCTTTGGGTCTAAATTGATTTTTCTCATTGAATTGATTCATGCTTTCTTGAGATTTCATCATCCTCTCATTGGTTTTCTTCTCCATGTTGAGATCATTATGTAATATTTCATTCTCTGTCCTCAAGTTGATAAGCTCTTGATTTTCATCATTGAGTTGATCAATTAAATATGTTTGACAAAGGGATAGTTGATAAATTTCATTAATTTTTTCTTCTAGCTTCTCAATTAGAAATCTCTTCTTTTCTTTGGCTTTGTCCATTTTTTCCATATTTTCATAGATTCTGACTAATTAAATTTCTTGCTCTCATTTTAGTTTTCTAACTTCATCATGAAGAGTGAGATTCTTCTCAATTATGTCTTTAATCACTACATTAGCTTCATCTAAACATTTGTCTTAGAAAATGTCTTCAATTCCCTCTTCTGTGTAGATATAGTCATTCATTTGTATTGCTAGATATTTTCTTCTTTCAAGGATTGAGAGAGATTCTCCTTCATTTTCTTGTATTGATCCATGGCCAATTTCAAATCCAACTTCTCATTTTCAATAGCGTTCTCCAGTCTATACGTTCCCATTGCCTCTAATCTTTTCTCAAGATACTAAACTTATGATGTGAGAACTAATGCTCTCATAGCAATTTTTGGAAATGTAGTATAGAATAGGTCATAGATAGGGGGCTGAATCAGGAACAAATAAAACTTATACTTTAATTCACCAATTAAATTGTTGCAATATAATCTGACTAATTGCATGCATGATTGAAAACAATAAAACATTCATAACACTTGATAGACTATTTGGTAAACTAAAAAAATTCCAAATAGAAAGAAAAAATGGGGTGGGGATGATAGCCACAAGCTTTATGTCCCTAGTATAAATTTGGCTTGTTAAGGCTTACAATTGATCACTTTTGGTGATCAACCCTATTAGGAGCAATAAGGATAGTTAAGTCCACCATGTGAAAGGATTTGTAAAACACAATGAAGTATCTACTCTATTAAGAGATTCAACAAAAGACTATTAAGTCCACCTTGTTAAAGGGTTTAGCTGATGCACCTATTAGAATGAATCAAAAATTGATCTCTGCTTTGCAACTTGGTTTGTTTAATCAGATTCCTTTGATGTAAACTGATAACCTTGTTGTGATAGATAAGACTCTTCTTTTTCTTATACTACTTTTAGCCTTGATTTCTTAATTCACACTCATCTACTTCTTACTTGTTACTCACTTTCATATTTGGATATGATACACTGTATTACATATATACACATTTAATTTCCTACCTTTTGGAGTCAGTTATAACACCAAATTAAAAAAATCTTCACTAAGTTGGCTACTATTGTTACTCAGGCTTTGAAGACAACTTGGGTGATATTCTAACACTTAGAAACACTATCAACTTAACAAGCTCTAGCACTCAATTGACACTAGTTCTCGGTCCATATTAATCACTCAGGAGTGATTTACAAACTTGGTTAGCACTTGGTGACTAAGTGAATACTAGATAACTTAGTAAACGCTAAAGATATTAGTTGACACTACAAATGAGTGAATGCTATATTCCTTCATCTTGGTTAACACATTGTAGCTTAGTAGACATTGATAAACTCGATAAACATTACAGAGATTAGTTAACACTAAAATATTCATCGATTACACTAATGATCTCAGTAGAATTTATTAAGATTGGTGGAAACTAATATGAGCTTCTAGAGTTCAGTAGACTTTGCTAAGCTAGGTTTACATTGCACACTACCTATGATGCTTAGTAGCACGTGTGAAGCTTGGGAGATTCTTCTTTCTATATATAGAGCTTGGTAGAAATGTAAACAATTGACTAAGTGTTAAGTCGCTAATTGACAAATGATTTGACCTTAATGTCAACACTCTAAGATTCACCAAGTCCAAAATAAAGGACCCGACTTCCAAATTGAACAAAATTCTTTTGGGAAGAATGACATCAGGATTAAGAGAAATCAATATTCTAGAATTGAGGTGAGGATGATTGACCTTAGTCTCCTCAACTTGTAAAACTATCATAATTTTTTTTTACATTGAAGGGATAAAAGGTTAGATCTCTAGATTAACACTCTTCATCTCAACCCAAAATGAAGAAGCTCAAGTGATAAGGTAGTCAGCCATATATTTTGGATACCAAGGAATGGCATTAAATAGTGCTTTCCATATAAACCAATTTCCTCTTAAAACTTTCTTCTATATTTAATAATTTTTAATTTTTTTGAAACAAAAATCTCTCTTTGAATCATTTGACTAAAACTGACTAGTTCATGCCCATTTTTTTACTCCAAGTGTTGTTAGTACAATTATCAGGAAATTTTCAAGTTGCTAGAAATTTAATATCCATGTAAACAAAAAAAATACTACTTTCTTGAGTCTATTCTATTCATCTCTAATATCTTTAACCATATTGACATTTAAAGAGAGGGTGAGGGTCATACTTTCTTCTAAGATCCTATCTTCCATTTTGCTACTAGGGTTTACCTCAATTGAAGAAGATTCATTTTCCCGTCTTGGTCTATCTCCATTGGTGTTGGGCTCTCTGGGTTGATTACCTCCATTTCTTATTTTTTCAAAGTTCCCTTTAAAATTAGCTAAATCTAGTATGGAAGAAAATTAGTCTACAACCATTGCTTTATATGATGGTTTGTTTGAAACCCCATATTTCTATAAATTATTTCTCTTTATTTTTCCATTATTAACTTTTGTGCTTCCTTCAACCCCATCATGAGCCAATGAAGAAGCCATCCAAGAAAGAAACCATACTGAGGTCTACCTTAGTTGATCCTAAAGATACTTGTTTTTTAATGATTGGGATACACACATGTAGAGAAAAAGAAGAAATCAACAAATAATAAAAAGTTAAGGAAATTGATGAAGAGAAAGGTAAAAAACAAATATCACCCACAACATACAAACATGAAGAGGCAATAATAAACACACACAAGTGAGAAAATGATAGGAAAAAAATACAAAACTCTACATGCCCAACCTACAAAAGGACATGGGTCAAGGACACAAAAGCACCAAGGTATGCTTCTTACAAAGCATGTACTTTTTCTCATGTCTCCTTTTCCAAATTCAACCCCCACACATAATTTTCCAAATTGAAAGTTTTACAAATAGGATTCACAAATATATTTGAGTATTAATTTTTCAAAACTTTTGGGATCTATAGAAGTTCTGAGATCCTATATACATTGAGTTAAATTTTTCTATATACCTCTAAGGTGACATATGCACTCCATTGCATAAGATGACCTCTACCTTGGACATATTGATTTATGTGTTTTGTTCCTTTTAGGTTCTTGATTGCAAATCCAAATCCATTTTGTTCTAGATACAATCTTCTACTTGAACTCTAGATTTGATCAAATTCATTCTTTAATCCTTTGAGGTAGGGTGTTCATCCTTCCATGTCACTTACAATCCATATTCATCATTTAAATGCTTGCAATTTCATATATTAAGCATAGATCTTATCATTCTATAGTTCTATTAAATCAATTAACATTGCATAAAAGATAACGTGCTTGTAACATACTTCCTTAAGGTAATTTGAGTTTCTCATTAGTATCTCCTCATCTTTTTTTTTTTTCTTTTTCTTTTTCTCATCTAAGTTAATTTATATTGAGACTTATGTTTGTAGCACCCTCATTATCTTGTATTGAACTTTTAAAGGTGTATTAATAAACTCAATATTACTAGTTTACAATAACCACTTGAGTGCTTCCATTTTCTCCATAAGTATTTTGGTGAAATCGACGTGGACCCTCCTGTGTTTAAAATTGCTAGTTATATATTTTTTATACAAATTATACTTTTGTTTGCATATAGTTAGATTTCACAAACATAAAATTTTAAAAAGTTCTTTCTTTGATAGAATTGCACCTCATTTTTTGAAAGAAAATACAAAAAGAAATTGCATTTCATTTTTAGAATTTTACTCTCCCTTCAAGATGCATTATTATATCATGAGTATTTCAATGATGCATTCATTAACCAACATCATAAAGTGTTTACTTATAACTATGTGGATATGCTGAACAAGATCCCTAATGATCCTATTCCTCCATCATCCTCTACATCTCCTCCAACAAAAAAATTATAACAAGTTTGACTCTTGGATTCCCTTTTGTGGTACCATTTATAATATCGATCCTTCAAAGCATGCTATATTTTCTAAGCCTCTTATAACCCTCAATAAGTTCACTTTCCAACCAACTAATCAACCTCTTATCACTGTTAAAGGTTATCCTTTGATAGTTCTTAAAGGGAAACTTGATGATGATGTGATATCACATGCTTATCGAATATAGAGAAACCCACAACCTACTATTTGAGTAGAGACACGAATTTTGGTGTCAAAACCTTGGAAGTTCATCGATTGACATCTCACTCCTTTAGAAATAGGTACCTATTTTAATAAAATGGGTGCCTATTTTTTATACATTCTTTAAAGAAAAGTAGGTGCCTATTTAAAAAAAAAAAAAAGTACACATTTTCAAAAAAATATTTTATTATTATTTAAAGTGCATGTTTAATCATTGAGTTTACTTTTTCAAAACGAGCTTCCTTTTTTTAAATTTCAAATAATGGGTTCCAATTTCTTACAACATGGGGTGGGATTTTTTTATACATCCTCAATTTTTGGTTGAAGATAGGCTTTGTGGGACCATGCCTATGCCTTTACCTCTTAATACTTGGCTAAATAATTAAACTAATGAATTTGGGCCTTGCAATAATATTTAGAAGGTCTTCTGGATCAAATGTTTTGACAAAATAAAAACCCATTAGAGTTCTCATTGTCCTCATTTTGAAATTATAAATTTTATAGTGTTACTATTTTTGCATTAATTTTAATCAAAGGTGGCACCTAAACATAAACAAGTGAGGTTCACTAAAACTTTCATAACTCTCTTACTTTATGTTTTTACTTAAATTAATTTAGATGGTATTAGTCTATATACAATTATTTTGAAGTTGAAAAAAAATATTATATTTTTTTTATAATCAAATTATGGTGTTTGTAAATGAGAGGATTTAAATATTAGCTTAATATCCAATAAAAATCAACAAAAAAAAATCATTCAATAAAAAATTAAGGAAAAATATCTCATCAATCTTTGGTGTGTCAAGTAAATTCCTTTAAAACTATTTACAAAATTTCATTTATTTGGGTCAAATTATGGTGTCCCTACACAAGTATGGTATGGTCCTAAAACATACATGTTAAAAAAGTGGTTTCTAAAGATCCACATAATTTTTTTTTTTTTGATCAGATGGGTATATAAATAAATTACATGTTCAAAAAGTAGACTCAGAGGAATATAATTTGTATTACTAAAGTGTTCTAATAACAATTTCTAAGTGCCTCAAAATTTGAAATATATTGACAAGAAATTCCAAAAACACAAAAAACAATTTCACTTTTTTTTTTCCCAAAACCCATTCCAAATTCATTACCACCATATTAAACCATGCATCCTCAAGCACCTCATTTTACTATCTCCCTTGAAAAAAACAATAAGATTTGGTGAAACAATTATGCTCTACTAATGCTTAGATTTCCTTATAGGAAACCCTTTTAGCCTTCTTCTACTTATTGTGAAACTTTAAAAATACTTTATCTACTATTCCTATTCCTTGGGTCCCTATTAAAGATATTATAATTCTTTCTTAGAATGTATACATTTAACGTCTAGTCCTTCTTAGAATTTTTTTACTTAGGAATATTTACATTCGAAAGAGGTGCAAAACCAATATGATGCTCTTATAGTTTTCATCCTTATTCACTGAAAACTTATTCAAACACATCTAATTGATAATGGACCTAGCTTGAATGTGTGTCGCTTGGAGATGCTAAAATCAATAAAATCTAATATAATTATTGTTAATGCTAATAATATTCTTATTGTTGGCTTTGGTAACATTGCTAAGAGTGTACCATGATAATAAAGAGTGGAGTTCCATTTGGAAACATAAGTATCTCTTCAATGCTTACTCCCTTCCAGATTTCTTTGAATCTCCTGATGTTATTCACTCTTCCTCCATATGGGGAGATGTTCAGGGGACCAAGAAATTTAAAAAAAAAGGATGTTCTTGGAAAATTGGTAATGGACTTAAAGTGAAATTTTGGGAAGATATCTAGCTTATGGATCACCCTTTGACTGAAGATTTTAATGACAAGGCCTTAATTGATCAATGCAAGAAGAGATTTGGTCTTCTTGTTTTTCATTGCTGGTAGAATGATTCATCGGTGAATTTAACTAATGTAAGTCATGGTTTCAGTAATATCCAATTATCCCTTAGTGCTATTTCTCTTTACCCTTATATGGAGGATGAGACTATCTGGCATGCTGACCCTAGTGGGAAATTTAAAGTCTCTTCTATCTTTGCTCCTAAGGATAAGAACAATCAACCTCTCTGGTCTCAAGCTTGGATTAAGGGTCTCATTCCCAAAATTAACATTTTCTTTTGGACTCTTCTCCAAAACAAAATTCTGACTCTTGATAACTTGCAAAATAGAGGTATAAATTTGGTTAATAGGTGTTCTTTATGCAGAAAGGGACTTGAAGATAGAGATCATATGTTTTTGAGTTGTTCTTATACCTAGGAAGTTTGGACTGAGATTTTGAATTTTTGGGGCATGACATGGGTACATCAAAAAAATGTGGATCTTGCTTTCAAGAGTTGGAGATGCTCCTCAAAGGATCTTGATGCCCAATTTCTTTGGAAACTTACCTTCCCCCACCTCTGGTGGGGCATATGGAAAGAAAGAAATAACATGATATTCATAAATAAAGATCTTCTAGGATTGGTGCTTGGTCAGAATATCATCAAAGCCTTCAAGGAGAATTTTATGTCCCAGAGGGAGCATGCTCAGACCTTCCAATTTGATCACCCTTTAAGATCTCAAGGATCTAAGTTGAAAATTGATATTCCTAGATCGATTATAAAGTGGTTTGTTCCTCCTAGTGGATGGATCAAAGGAAATTTTGATGGAGCTACCAAGGGTAACCCAGGAAGAGCAGGATGTGGAAGTGTTCTTAGAGATCATATGGGAAATGTTATTGATGCTGTTGCTGGCCCTATTGGTCACTCAAATAGTCATATTGCTAAAGCTACTGCTGCCCTTTATACCACTATTTTAGTTATTGATTTGGAGTACTCCAAATTATGGTTGGAAGGAGATTCTCTAAATATTATAAATATTCTTAATAATAAAAATTCTATCTCTTGGTCTATAGATGCAATGGTTATGAAAATCAAAACCTTATTTCAAAATTTTGAAAAGGTGGTCATTTCCCATACTTATAGAGAAGCCAATGGCGTTGTTGATTGGATAGAAAATCATGTAGTTAAAATGGGGCAAAATATGAGGTGTCTTGATGACTTAAACAAAAATGTGGATCTTAAAGAAATTATTAACTATGATGTTATTCATTCTAGAGTGGGAAAGATTTGGTTGGATTAGAAATTTAATGATTTACGGGAGTGGCCTTACGACTATCAGATTAGCATTCCCAAGGAGGTACATTCATGAGAAGGCTACGTGCTCTCTGCACGTATCCTCAAAAAGGCATCCTCGATATCGTGTCACAAAAAACTAGTCTCACTTCTACCTCTCTGCTATCGATATTTGGGTGCCTCCAGTTTTTTGTTTGCTCTGCAATATGGGAGGTGAACCAAGGAAGCAGGAACCCAAAAAATGTGATGATTGGAAGGCTAGGCAGGACATTTGGAAGATTCTCTAGAAAGGGAAGGTGGTTATCTACCCAGAGTGGTTGCATGGTTTCAAACCTCATGTCACCATAGCCTTCTTCAAAAACTGGGTGGATGAAAAAGTTACTCTACATGGAGTTTTTGTAAAGCTTATAGAGGAATTCATTTCTGAGGTCACTGGCCTCCCCATGAAAGGTATCAAGTTTTCAAAGTAGACCGGTATTTCCAATGCAGCTGACAAAAAATTCTCAAAGACAAAAGAAGAGGAGTTGCAATTGGAAAAGAATGGCGACTTCTATGATGTGCAACATATAAAAGGTATTTGACATGATGTGCTTGGTTGTATTCATGAGTATTTCATCCTTGATGGAAGAAATAAAAGGGTGCACAATTTCCACTTTGTCTTCCTTAACCATTTTGGTACAAGGAGAGAATTTCCTTCCCTTTCTATTTGGAGTTTTCTTTGCTCCAAAGTTTGAATGCCCATAAAAAGAAACAGTTTTGACCTATATTACATGAAGGTCTAATTTTACTTATTGAGGGTTTTTGTAAAAATAAGTCCATTGCTTCGACTCCATCCACTGGTAAGCATAAGAGTCCTAATCTTGTAAAAGGTAAAATGGATGAGGGTATTAAAGAGAAAATTAAGGCTAAACTAAAACCCTCTAGCTCTTGAAGAAAAATTGAGGAAGAGGATACAAAGGTGGAGAGCATTGAAGGCTCATATAAGGATGGCCCTGAGGAAGAGGAGGGGATGGATGCTGGGCAGTTTAGCTCTAACCTGAATGGTTACTTGGATTCGAAAGATAAAAATGAGGATGGGAGAGAGGAGGATAGTACTGAGGTGAATTTGGAATAGAGCAAGTCTGAAAATGAGGACACTCATATCATTTCTAGGGGCGGTGATACAAAGAAAGAAAATTTAATTGATGATCTAGCCATTTTGAGTGAGGAGGATAACATGGGGAAAGCTTTGACTCCTATTAAGGAGATTGAGGGACATGATAAGGAGGGCTAGAGCCACCATATTCAAGTAGAGTCTGGTGAGGAGGAGCCATTGGATGGAGGGATTCATATTGATAAAGTTGGCCCCTTACCACACATCACTATTGATGACGCGGGTGACTCCCTGGGGAGGGAAACCAAACCCTCCTTCCTTCACTCTGCTAAAAAAAAAGCTGAATCTTTCCTTCAGGTCGATTCCTAGTTATATAATGAAATAATGGGGCTGAAGAAGAAAGTGAATACCTTGCAACAAAACTAGGAGGCTGACCAAGCTATTATTCAAACATGGAGGTGCAAATGGGAGATATTCCAAAAAAACTAAAGGATTATGAGAAAAATCTTAGAGTGCTCATCAATGAAAGTGGAACAAAAATGGAGCAAGTTACCTCAAGTATCTGTGCAGCTGTGGTGACATTGGGCAAAAGAGTTAATGAAGGTACCATATCTTCGGAGGGCCCTAGCAAGAGGACAAGACAAATTTCGAGAAAGAAAGCTTTGATTGCTGCTGCTTCTTTGGCTACTAATTCCATCTAGGACATGACTAAGATTGGTAAGGAGGCCGTGAAGATGATTATGGAACTCCAGTAGTTTCCTGGGTCTTCTTTTCTGGTCAGGTCCCTGTTCTAGTCCTATTTGCTGGCTGGTACTTCTAGTTCCTAGGTTTGGTCCCGTTTTCAGGATTTTAGTTTAATTTGTACTGTCAGTTCCAGGTCCTTGTAAAACCTCGGCACTTTATCTGGACTTTTTTAGTGGTTTCAAGTCCCTATAAAACTTGATTTTGGTTCTACTTTTCAGTAGGTTTATGGGCTCTTTCCTATTGGATGGCTTGTTTTTTCCTTTTTTGAGGATGTGAAAGGGTTTCGGGGTCCCTTCAAAACCTATTTTTACCATAATCTAAAACCTTGCTAAGAAGAATTTGGGAATTATATTGTTTTCTATCAAAGTTAGTCCGATCATCTTAGATACTCCTATCTATTTGATGCCTAAATACCTCAATAATAACTTTATATTAGAAATATCTTAGTTATACCAAGAGCTTTCTTTGGATATCTTTCCTTGAAAAAATACTTCTTCTATTTGTGAAGGCATATGATGATCTCCAATTCTTTTCATTTTAATAGGAGAAAATCTTACTATTTGAATACTAAAGGATGCTTTGGAGAAAAAGTTGATGCAGAAAACTATTCCACTTCTCCTATTCCTATAGAAGATAGTTAGAAGAGTAATCTTTTGATCAACGATACCTTAGATGTGCAAATGGATCCTTATGACCCTAATTGTTTTTATTAAAATAGGGAAATATTGAAATGAGGACATGAATAATAATAAATTAATTCTCTCCTTCTTCAATTTGGTGATATATGTGCTCGAGTATATTCATAAATAGCTAACATTAATCCTAAAGTAATCACTCATAGCATTATTCTTGAACCCAATGTTAGATCTGTTAATCACAAGATTCATAAAATGAATCCTAGCATTTCTATTCTTGTTAATGTTTAAATAGAAAAATATTGATGATGGTTTGATATGTCGTATTGACTATTCCCCTTGGATCTTGAATATTTTTTTGTTTCCAAGGGCAACAATAAGTTCATGATGTCCATTGATTTCCTTGAATTAAACAAATCCTCCTTGAAGTATTATTTTTCTCCTCCTAAGATAGACATGATTTTAGGTTCTATTAAAGGACATGCATTTGATGATATTCTTTCTAGATCCACACAACATGGTGATCATGTTCCAGATCTTAGACAAGTCTTTGAGAGGGTACATAACCCTTGAAAATATGCTTTTGGGATTCATAGTGGAAATCTTCTTATTTTAATAATCTCTAATAGAAGTATTGAAGTGCAAATTAAAAATACTGACACTATTTTAACATGTCTTCTCCATGAAAAATTTCACAAATTTGGAATTTACAAAGGAACAAATTTCTATATGAAATTTTCTTCACACTTGGTAGATCGTACAATTTTCTCTTCTTTTGTTAAGAAAGACAATACATTCTCATAGAATGAAGAATACAAACATTATTTTAAATAATTAAAAACCTACTTTGCTAAACCTCCTACCTTGAAAACTGCCCAACTAAATTAATTATTCTTTCTTTACACATCAAATTCATTCAAGGTATTTAGTGTTGTCTTGGTTCAATGTCATGATAATAGAAAATAATATCCTTTCTATGACTTAATTTGTACATTGATTGAATATGGGAGTCAATAAACTACACTTGAAAAGTATTTTTTTTCTTTTTGTTTCCTTTCAAAAATCTCAAAAATTATCTCCTTAATGAATAAGTTAATAGTGTAGTAAAATTTCATCCTTTGAAACAATATTCTTTTCAAATACTTATCAAGATATCTTTTCCAATGGGTCTTCGCCTTATCAAGGTTTTATTTAAAATTTATTTCTAAAAAATATATTCAATGATAGGCCTTAACTAATCATTTAACTAAGCCTACTTCATCTTTCTTTACAACTAACCATATTTATTTCTTGGTGAATATGTCTTTTGATTAAGTAAAAATAGGTTTTAAAAGATCAAAAAAACTTTTACAAGAACCAAGAAGAGAAGTTTACAAAAACTTTTAAAAAAAGCCTACGAGAAACTGTGCATCAACACCAAAAAACCAAACAAGCCATAACAGAAGGACCTAGAACATCAAGCAGAAAAAAAGACAACAAAAACATAGTAGAAAGACAACAACATGACAGCTATAAAGCCTTCAATAGGTTAGTTGTTTTATCAACTAAAATATTCATGTTCACAAATGAGGCCCTAAGCTCATCGATCTCTTTGTCATCCATAACCTCTATCTTCTTTAAAATTTCCCTTGTGCATTTGTTGAGACCTTGATAAATATGTGTTACAAATTGAAGGTGATGACACTCATTAATTATGTTTTGATGTGTCTAGATATCAAATAGGTAATGGTGCCAATGACATTTGATACCTCCATCAAAGAAACATATGCCTTTATATATATGATTTATTTTTATTTCACTTTCAATATAGTGAAAAATGAAGCCCTTATTAGTGGATTTAAAGTAGCTCTATCCTTTCATATCAAGAATATTAAGACATTTGGTGATTTCAAATTGATTGTGCAATAAATTATATCTTTCATAATGTGGGTATGTGCATGATCATGAGGGAACAAAAAGTGGTGATACAATAAATAAAAAAATTCATTTGAATTTGTTGAAATGAAAAGAATTTCTTAAGAATATTATCATCTTTCCATCAATATAATTGTTGTCAAATTATAAGTTTAGTAAGTAATTATTACTTATTTTCTAATGGAGTTAGCTATATAGTGTTGATCTATATACTAGTTCAAAGAAATTATAACGTCAAAATGGCATAACCTTATTCAAAATTGAAAAGATACATCGCATTATACTCTTTTCCTACTATGAAGAAAATAAAAACCAAAATTTAATTTTGTATGGTTTTGAATGAGTTAAGTGTTGGAATTACAATAGGAAAGGTAAACTCTAAGTTGGGGGGGGGGGGGGCGAGGGCGTGAATCAGTGCTTCAAACTTTTACCCATAAAAATTTTCACCATACTTTCATCTCACAATTCAATAAGTAAACTGAAATACTATGTAAAGAATATATATATATATCTAAAGTATGTAAACAATTAACCATTCACACAAAATATGATTACCTAGAAACCCTTCAATGAGAAGGTAAAACTTAAGTGGGGATGACACTCATAAATCTTCACTACTACAGTAATAAAGTGTATCCAATGAAGGTTACAATGTTTGATCATGAAACATGATCTACCCTATGAAAGGTCTACCCTATTAGAAGCTTACAAAGACTATTATATCTTACCTTGTTAAAGGATTTCAACACCCAGTTAGAAGTGTGCCTGATTAAAGAACTTCAACTCACAATTAAGCAAGCACCTTATTAGAAGATTTCAATACAGCCTATTAGGACTACTTAGTAGTCTGTTAAGAGATTTAACTAATTCACCTGTTAGAATGTTTCAACAATGATCCTACAAGTAGCACTCTATTGCTTGATGTTAGATCACCTTTATACTATTGTCTACTTGATCCTTCTTGATCATATGTCTCTCTATTGTTCACTATTTCCTTCCTCTATTCTCCTTTAACTAATTCTACAATGCAATTTAGATCATAATACCTTGGTCACATGAATGTCTGGTTTGTACATGAAAATTCTCCTTTTTCTCTTTGATCATTCTTAAAATTTTTAGGGTTTTTCTTTCTTAAGAAGGCCTAGGTGACTTAGGGTTAGGTATGAATCAATGGTTGTGATTCACCTATATTTTCATTTAAACCTTCCCTCTTCCTGATTAGGTGCATGTAATACATAGGGATTCCCACTTAAGATTCATCCTTATCAATAAAAGATTGTAAATTAATCCTTAAGTCAGCTAAAAAATTGTTTACATAGTAGTTTGTACCAATACAAACAAATATATCAAAACTGTGTTACTCAACATCTGAAGTCCCTGGTGCTCGACACTAACTATGGCTTCAATGCTATCACTTGTCAACTAAATGACTTAGCATGCACTACTTGCTCGGCTCCTAAATCACTTGGCACATACTATTTGCTCAACACTTGAGTGACCTAGCATATGAGTGACTCGGTACTCATTGTTTACTGGGCGTGCTCTAACTTATATGTTGTACTCAACATATGTTACTTTTTTGGCATGAACTAAGTAAACAACTTAAGCATATAGAAACTCACTTGTCAAAAACAATATGAGATTAACATTAAGGTGGTTAGACACAAGAGTATTTTATTCCAAAAAATGTTGTAGAAGAAAATTAAAAATTAATTATTTATTTGGTTCAACAATTACAAAAAAACATGTAATGTATCTGAGTGTGAGTCTTGTTATTATATCTAGTGTCTAGAAAAAAAATTATCATTTGATTATGATTAAGGTGGTCAAACATACATCTACCTCTTATTTTTCCCCCATTTTTTTTTACTTTTGCATTGAAATTTCAAATTTTAACCAAATACATTAAATTTTTATTAGAAAAAGGATATTATTTTAGAAACTACAATAAATTTACTATAGATTCATTCTTACAATTTTTTTATATGAGGTTCGTAACTAGTTCAAGATTTCACATCAAGTTGACTAACACTAATGTCCAGATTTTTCATTGTCAATTAAGGGCATAGTTTGGCCCACCATGATCCCACACATGCCCATTTAAGAGATGGTACCTTCTTTGAATCTATAAATAGGGATTCCCCCCAAAAAAAAAAGAAACTTGTTGATTAATACATTATACTTGATGCCATTCTTTAGAAGCATTCTTATGGCTGCATTTTTCTTAGATTCCTAAGTGAAAATGAAATTCCTATAGATTTGAAAGAAGCTAATGGCAGATATTGTGGGGTTTATTTTTGTGGGAGTTCATTGGTTAATAATTTTTTTAATGTAGGATAGCATAAAAAAAACAATGGAACAAGATGCTTTAAAAAAAATCCTCAATGTCAATATTGTAACAATTTTATCCATGCTCATGCGGATGAGCTATTTTCACAAGTATCTATATTTCCCTTTAGTATATGGAGTTTTAATATCATTAGTTAAATATTTCCTTAGTTTTCTCAAGAGAATACTTATTTTCTTATAGCTACTAACTACTTTAGTAAATAGGTTAAAGTTGGCCCTCTTCACTATACTATAACTAAGGTAATTTGTGGTTTCAATCTTCAATATATAATTAGTTGATTGGGTATTCTAATCATATTTTTTTCAAAAAATAGAAATCAAATACAAAATAAAGAAGTAGAGATAATTTAGTAAAAATATCATATCCACTAGAGTATTTATACTCCTTATTTTCCTCAATCCAATAACTAAGCTATATTATCTAATAAGATTATCAAGAAAAATCATTTGGTAAATGACATGCTAAGGATTAGAATAAAAAATTAACCTATTCTTTATGGGATTATATGACAAGTGTCTTCACTAGAATAACAACATCACCTATTGACCTAGTCTATGGAGAAGATGCAATTATGGCTTTAAAATTAGACATTCCTTTTTTACGAGTTCTGCATAAGGACATATTTGATAAAGATACTTTTAAGAAAAAATGATTACATGAACTTTAAATGCTACACAAATAACTGATTAAATTAAATTGGAACACATAATGTATTATCATAGATCTATTAATAAATTTTCATTCTTAGTTGGAGATTTTGTCATCTATGAAACTAAAAGACAACAATAATGAAACTCTCTCTCTCTCTCTCTCTCTCTCTCTCTCTCTCTATATATATATATATATATATATATCATATATCTATTAGTAAATGTTCCTTTTCAGTTGGAGATTTTGTCCTCTGTGAAACTAAAAGACAACAAGAATGAAAGTCTCTCTCTCTCCATCTCTCTCTCTCTCTCTCTCTCACACACACACACGCACACACACGCACACACACACACACACACACACACACACACACACACACACACACACACACACACACACACACACACACACACACACACACACACACACACACACACACACACACACACACACACACACACACACACACACACACACACACAAATAATAAATTGCGGTATATAATATACAAGATATAAAAGTTTCCTTATATATATTAAAATATGTCATTCTTACCCATGGGGAAGTGTGATTTAGATCCCTTAGATTTGTGGCAGGATGATGATGGTCTATTTGATATCAAGGTATGGGTATATCTCCTAGATGAGATCCTCTTTAAAAATACCTATAGTATATTCCATAGTTCCATAGTCTCACACTCTAATCACTCCTCATTCTCTCTCCACAATTATATGTTAAAGGCCCCATGTCTCCCTAGATCTCACTTCCCCTCATATTACAACTAGGATGTGGTAGGTTTAATGGATGCAAGTTCCATGTCTTTCAAGACATAATGCATATCATGTTTCATGTACCTTATATTATCCATATTGAAACACAACCATATTGTTAAGAAGTAAAGTCCACACGTAATTGAGATCTGGGGGATGGGGTAATTATTTGTTTCAATATTGTTTTAAATCCAAACTTATACATTTGAAATTTTATATTAAAAGAAATAATAGATAACAATAAGAAATCATACACCATAATAAAATGACTTTTTTGACTAGGGAAACCCTTGTGTGGATGACACCTAAAAGATATTGTACTCACATATAAGTTTTTGATAAGAAAAACAAGTTTTATAGGGATCCTGGAACCCAAAAGTTATTACATATAATAGGGCTATAAATAAATCAACAAAAGCCTAGAATAGTACTGTAGCCAAACAAGATGCCAGATCAAAAGACAGACAAAAAGCCAAATGATAAACTTGCTAGAACCAAAAAACCAAAAGACTAAAAAAAATAGACCTTACTCTTCTACTTTCCTTTCAAGGTCAAGCATTGTTTCCTCCACTTCATAGGATTTCCTGATATTGTACTCATATATAAGTTGCTTGTGGGAGGATGCGACCTTATTAAGAGAAAAATACAATTAATTTAGTATAAAAGTCCCTATCAGAGGACAAATCCATATTAGAATATATTGAAACATTTTTATAAGGTTTCAACCATGTTAAATGTTGATAGGAAACAAATAGGCCTACTTCTTAAATACTCTAGCAAGTGTGAAGAATGAAAAATCAAGATAATATATCCTATTGGAAAATATAATTGGAACAATTGTTGTGGTGTCATTGATATCAAATCTTACTAGCAAGATGTTTAATAATAGCATTGAGTTCCATATCAGTTGATTGATAAAAAAGGATTTAAAAATATAGATAACTAGATGAACTATTGAAATGAATGACAAAAGAGGAGTAAGTATGATGGCATTACAATGGGAACTTGATCAGTTAGTCTTTGAGAATATAATTTGTTGTTCAATCACTATATCAAATGGTGAAGATAGTCAAGTCGAGGTTTAGAAGAGAAGATAAGTAGTTGAGTAAAATTCAAAGCATGATCGAGTGACAGTTACACTAGGTCAATAAAGTAGAAGATTAAGGAGCTTAAAGGTTAGTTAAGAAAACAGTGTCACCCAAGGCCCATTTATGACCAAGAAAACTAGTGAACTACAAGCATTGGAGGAAATAGTGAAGATTGATTGGTCCAGTGATTGAGAAGAAGAATACAATGATGACCAAGTGTCAGCAAAATAACTGTTTGTGAAAGAATTAATTTTTGTTGCTGAAACATTTAAAATTTTGCAATGGTCAAAATATGTGAAAGATTTTAATTGATGAGATAGTGTATTTAATACAAGAATTGATTTTTTTATTGATCAAAGGTGAGGATTTGGTGAGAAGTATCAAGAAGGAAGAGGAAGAAAAAAATGATGATTAGTTTCATTAAATCTAATAAAACCCTAAGATCTATGGGGATGTTTTAGAAGAAAAATATTAAATCTACCTATTTAAGGAGGCATAAGAGATGTTTTCCAAGGTTGATTTGTTATTGATTGAGGACTTTGTGAAGAAGATATGAAGAACATAGTAGTAGAGAAAAATGACAAGATTGTGAAGTGTGATTGCTTGAAGAGTTTTTAAGAAGATTAGAAATGGAGAACATGATGAAGTTGAGTCAATGAACTAAGATAAGTTGAATGGATATTTGAATTTGAAAAGTGAGTTTTGGTTTATAGATGAAACCTATTGTTATATTCTAATCATTGTGGCAATCAAAATTCTTTAATCAAGGTGATATTCTAATGGAATTATCCAAAGTCCTCTAACCAAGCCACTCCTAATAGAGTGATTAAATCCTTTAACATGATCATGCCTAACATTTTTTTTGTAAGCTTTAATGGGTTTGGATATTAATTGAGCTCACTTTACAAAATTGAAAAGTTGGTAGCATGTTACTAGTGGTTTTCCCCAAATTGGTTTTCCATATTAAATAATGCTATCGTTTAGTTTTTTTGATGTTATATTACACATGCTATTTTACAATTATTTATTTTAGTGTTATTCAACACATATATAAAATAGAGTGTTAAGTAATGAACAAAATGTTAAGTTATTGATGAGATGCTAAAGTGATGGAGTGGTTTAATAATATTATTTGAGATGTATTAAGTTAATAATTAATGAATTAGTATATCTTGACTCAAGGATAACTGATTCACCCCCCTCTCAGTTATCCAAATAATTCTAACAATTTGTATTAGTGAATTTTGTAGTTTTAAGAAATTTTAAAGTGACTCAAGTCAAAGATCTAGATGTACAAGAGAGAGGTACCAAATGCTAATCAAGGATAACTTTCCAGCACTGAAGTATTTGATGAAATTGCATCTATTTGGAGTTAGAGACTCTGCAACATACTACCTAGAAAATGAATGCATTGAAGTACCCAAACCCATGATGGTAGAGAAAATGAAGGAGAAGAATAACCAAATGAAATGATGATAGATTTGGCATCTGCACTAAGTTATGCTAAATTTTATGTGTGAAGGATTTCACTACTATAGGTAAAATATGGGATAAGTTGGCACAAATTTGTTGAGGAGAAAAAAATATATTGAGGGAAGGCTTGAGAGGAAAGCTGGATGACATGAGAATAAAAGAAGGAGAAATAGTTGCTCAATACTATAGCTGAATTAAAGAGGTTGTGAATGCTATTAGAGGTGTTGGAGGAATGGTATATAATGAAATTGTGACTAGAAAGGTATTAAAGATCCTACTCCCTATCTATGCAATTAGAGTATCTACAATTCAACAACTGAGGTGCATAACTCATAATGATATATCTGTGGATAGTCTAATTGGTAGACTTGCTACATTTGAGTTATCAATATTTGATAATTATTCACCTGCTAGTGTTGAATGTCCTTTCAAGTCTCAAATAACCTTTGATATATCTAAAAGAAAGAGAAAGAGAAAGTATGTGGATAGTGATGGTGAATTATATGGTGACCTTGCAGAGATCTAGGAGTACTGTTAGCAAGAAGACAACCAAGAGGAAAATGCAAATGCAAAGGTAAACTTTCCATTATCTTTTTTACATGTAACAAAGCTGGTCATATTGTAGCAAGGTGTCTTGATAGAGATGATTAGGAGGAAAGGAAAGATAGAAAATACATAGGTAGGATAGATGACAAAGACAATTGAGGTATTAAAGACTACAAAGGAAAATGTAGGAAATCTTTTTAGATTGTTGAAGAAGATGGTTTCGATAGTGTTTATGATGAAAATGATGATGAAGTTTTATGAGTAAATGTGAAATGTGATTTCTAGATGAAGATGAGAAAACTCCTTTCATCTTGCATGTGAGAAAAAATGAAATATGGATAATTGATAGAGGTTTCTCACATCATAAGATAGGTGATACAAGTAAGTTTGAGAAGCTAGAAAATTATAATGGGACTATTGTTATGTTTGGAAATACTACACCATCACCTAACTTTTGAGAATTGTTTGGACTAGCTCATTTGTGAAAATTAAAGAATTCAACCCTATCCTTATTGTGAGCCCTACCAAAGATAGTTCTAATCCCGAAACCTAGAAAAATACCACTAATGAGTCTCCTATGTCTTCTACTAGCCCTAAAAAATCTCTAGAGGAAGCCTTATTGCTTGAAATACCTTTGAAGAGGAATTTTTTTCCCCAAAGTAGCCAAGGCCTAACCCCTAAAAAGAGAAAGACTGATAAAGCCATCATTAATGTTGACAATCAAGATATAGAGAAAAAATAGAATACAATAGGGTAAGGTGGTCAACAAGAGGCTACCTTTTCTGAAAGTAGATCAAAAAGAATTTGTAAGAAAAAATTATGAAAACAAAAGAAGGTTGAGAAGGAGGAAATTCATCTTGGTATGGAGGAATACAAATTCCTTGAGGCAAAGACTAAAGCAGATGATGAAATGGAAAATAGTGACACTGAGGATGCAAACTATATATAAGAAGAGGATGTCACATATGAAGAAGAGGATGAAGATGTGGACATGGTCAAACATAAAGTTATTATTAAGGTTGATCAAGGAGGGGTTACTAAAAATAAAAATTATCCTATTGAGGCTAAGGAGCGTAATTAGAATTACAAAGGCTATACTAAGGAATAATAGTAGAGGAACACAAAAAAAGAAGACATTTAATTAAGGGTTAAAGAAATTAAAAAACAACCTATCTGGAAGATTGGATGCCCTTCAAGTTAAAATAGATCCCCTAGATAAATTGTACAAGGATTTCATTACCAACCTTGAGATGGGGGTCTTTGGTGAAACTATTTTATGTGACTAGAGGGATATTACAAAAAAATGGTTATGGGAGTGGTTACCAACAAGACTAGGTTGGGTAGGACCAAGGATGTAGACCTAACTAGTAAGGAGAAGGATAAGGAACAAGAGGCTAGAGACGTCACCTATTTGAAAGGGGAGGTCTCCAAGCTTATCAAAGACTGGAATGACATAAAAAATGTTTAGCTTTCCTTTCTACTTAAATTATTTGATCAAGAGGTGTTAAAACTCTTTTTAGTATTATGTTTAAAGTGCCCTCTATTATCATTAACTTATGCTACTTTTGCTCTCTAAGTTTTTTTAGGATAAGAACTTATGCACTCTTAAGACTTTATATTATTACAACTCTATTATTTACATACAGTTTATAAAAAATCTTATATTTTGGATTGATTCATGTGGTTGCAAGATTTTAGTGTTTGACACAATCTTCAATCACTTTATTTTCCATTTTTTTGAATGGTATCGGTGGCTTTGGTAGTCTTTGGCTTGTATTTTTTATTATTTTGTGGGAGTAATTTGTGCGTTGTTTCTGGTTCTTTAGCTAGTTGCTCGATTGTAATGGCTCTAGGCTTTGCCTTATTGTAATTGTAACTTTGGGTTCAAGGCCCTCTCCCTACCTCTTTGTTAAAAGCAAATTACACACATAAGTAAAAATGACTAATTGCAAAGAGATTTTATAAGATCTTATGTGATTTATTCTTCTAATTTAACTATTTGAATCCATTTCTTGGGATGTAAATATTTCCTTTCCCCAAATTCCTTTCATGCAATAGATAGGTATATCTAATTACCAATACCTAGTTTGCTGATCATTTCAATAGTGAATTATACCTACCTAAATAGAATCTCATCAGTGTACCCAAGAAAAAGTTAGATTAAATATTGTATCTAAAGAGTGGACATCATTAATATCATTCCACATGCTCTAGTATTAATATAAAATAGATAACATTTATACAAGAAAATATTAGAAAATTTTCTTTCTATTCATTTTTTCGTTACAATTGAATTGACTAGTATTATATTGTCTATATTTAAATATGTAATAGTGACTACACTTGTGCTAATGGGGAAGAAAATGGAAAATTCAGGAACGGGCCCTTACTTTACATGAACAAAATATCTATATTATTTTTTATTCATGAACAAAAAGATCCAAAATTGCAGTTCCTTATCCAATTGACATTTCCATCGCATTAATATGATCGTGAGATATTCTGGAATAAACCCATGATTACTTGTCGTTTATATCAACATCCAAATGTTTTGACGGCATTTAGTAAATGACGGATAACTTCCCTGAAACATCTCTTATTCAACCTTATGAATTCAGTAGTCAAACACTATGTCAAAACAATTGAGAGTCAAAAGTTGAAAGTTGAATAAAACCACCTCTTAAATTCTGCCAGTGACCCCTGGATTAAGGGCTACGATTCCTGGTTTTCATCGTCCTCTCTACGTTGATACGACTTTGAACGCGTTCTTTTAGCGAACCCTAATACTACTATTGCTCTACCACTATGCCTCCCTCTATAAATAAATCACACTACTCTGTTGTATTCCATCTCAATCTTCATTCACTAGCCGATCATTCAGTACTGCAAAAGAAAGGATATTCCAGTGCACTCCATTCATCCAAAGATCTCAGCCTTAATTTAGTATGGGGAGTTTAATGGGTATGAAAATGAAGACGGTGCTTCTGGTGGTCTTGTTTGTCATGTTTGCAATCCATGTCTCTGCTCGAAATTCCCCCACGAACAACAATAGTAATCTGCAGAAGTTGGCTGAAAATGGAAACTGCCACAGCGGTTCTCCTGACCACCGCTGCCCACCGCAGGCAAAGAAGGAGAGCGCTGCTTTCTCCGAACAAAACTGGGCATACGGGCGCCTCTACCATAACTTTGAATAGCAGCGTTTTGGGAGCCACTGAAACCTTATCTGATATTCGTTTTATCTTTCCAATTTCCTAACTCTTCCTTTCTATAAATGTTTAACCTCGCCCATCTTTGATGTAGAGCGTCAAATTGTGGGAATAAGGCTGCAATGTCAAATAAAATTTCATCACGATAGGAAATTTGGTTCATCGTATTATTCCTTGTGTGTATTTTTTATTTGTGTAAACGTTTGAAATATATATGACCAACTTGTTGAAGTTAGAAATTTGAAGAAAATGAAATATTGATGGAATTGATTTATGTAGAAGTTTGAAATTTATAAAAACTCTTTCAAGTTGGAAATTTGAAGAACTTAAAATATTGCTGGAGAAAAGTTGTATAATAGTTTATACTAAAAGGAAGATTTTCCAAGGTTAAAACTGATGTTAATAATCCAAGCCTATGCAGACGAAGGGTCAAAGGTCTTGAGGGACTCAAATTGGTGACCTTGCACTCTGATCCCATGTAGATTTTGCCATCACACCAAAAGCACGTACTAATGGTGGAGAAGGATCTCATCTAGGATATAGTCGCTACACCAAAACAAACTAATCCAATTTATTAAGTTGTCTGCACAAAAGTAAATCAATCAAAATTAATAATTGATAGTTTTGGCTATGCATATAACTGATAGGAATAGAAGATATTAAAGTGTCCAAAAAAAAGCATTTAGAAGAATTAAAAATATATTTTTATCTTAATAAAAAATACTTCTGTTCATAACTTGAATTTTAGGTGTCTTAAAACTAAATACAAAATAAAACTATTTGAAACTAGAATTTGATCCATCGAGCTTATAGATAGGGTGGATCTCTATCTAGATTAATGTCTCATAGCTTTGGATTGGTTTCATAAACTATTTTATCTTACAAGTAATTCTAGCTATTTGGCATCTATGTTGAATGATTTTGGGGTACAATATATTTCTTTTGGAAGGCCATTCATCTCCTTGGTACTAGGCATATTTGATTTGCAACAAATGATGGCATTAGGTTTTCTTCTACAACATGACTCTACATCTAGTCTGTTGGTGATGTAGGCTTCCAGCTATCCTTTTTAATCTCCCTTGCCTTTACCTACTCCAACTACTTTATTTATTGTTGTCTTCTCATCAAGAGTTCTAGATCTCATTTTAAACTATACTTCTAGATTATTAAATTTAGGTTTAGGGTTTGTTCCAAAGTTTGAGTCAGTTGTAATAATTTTTCTAGAAGTTTGTAGATGTTTTTTCTTCTTGACTAATGGTAGATTTCTGTAGAATATTGTATGCTTTCTTATAAAAAGCACTATGTACTCATTTGAGATCATGGGGAATGAAATATAATATAGTTTATTGTGTGGCAACAGATTGTGTTGTTTTGTGTCTTTGTTATTTTTTCGTCTACCTATCCATTAGATTGGTATTAGAGCTACATAAAATTTGGGCATTTTTTTTATGGGCAAATATCATTGTGGGTGAAGGGCAAATGAGAGCAAAAAGATCTAAGGAAGAGATCGTAGTTGTTGTGTGAGGAAGGAAGAGAAAGGATTTGTAGTTGTTACAAGTCAAAAAGTTTTACTATTAAATCATGGAAGGAACCAATGGAAGTATTTCACAGCCACAAATTCCAACTTTTAATGGCAAAAATTATGATTATTGGAGCATCAAACTGAAAACACTTTTTTGTTCTTAGGATGTTTGGGATTTAGTTGAAAGTGGGTTCCTTGAACTAGTAGACCAACAGACATATAAGCTCTTTCGCAAGCTGAAAAAGATTTATTAAAGGAAGATAGGAAAAAGGATGCTAAGGCATTGTTCTTTATTCAGCAAGCAATGGAGGAAGCAATATTTCCAAAGGTAGTTGATGCCACAAGCTCAAAGAAGGCATGAGACAACTTGCAATCAACATACTAGGGCACAAGAAAGCTAAAAAATTCAAAGTTACAAAACCTTAGAAGAGATTTTGAAAATTTACAAATGAAAGATTCAGATTCAATAGACTCATTCTTCACTCAAACAATGGGGATAGTAAATCAGATTAGATCATATCGAGAAACCCTTGGGGATCAACAAGTTGTAGAGAAAATACTTAGAAGTCTACCAAATAATTTTGATTCAAGAGTTGTAGCCATTGAAGAATCTAAGGATCTCTCCTTACTATCAATAGATGAGTTAATGGGTTCTCTCTTATCAAATCAACAAAGGTTGAATCATTCAGGAACTTCATCATTGGAGAATGTTTTCAAGACTCAACTTTCATTTGGAAGAACAAGAGGAAGATCAGATCACATCACAATAGAGGCATAGGATGTTTCACACCAAGAGGAGGAAGAGAAAATCCATAGTTTGAGAGTACAAGGCTAGCATCAAGCTCACACACCAATTTCATATCAACAAGAGGAAGGGGGAACAACCATCAATAAGGAGAAAGGTATGAAAAATCTAACATCCAATGTCATTATTGTAATAAATTTGGGCATTTTGAATCTGAGTGTAGAAAAAGACAATACGATATGAATAGGCAAAAGACACATTTTATAAGTGAAAGTCAGCCCAACACTAGTGAGCAAAACACCATCTTGATAACATGCAATGCTGCACAAGAAAGTTCTAAAGAAGTATGCTTCTTAGATGGGGATTGTAGTAACCATATGAGTGGGTCTAAGAAGATATTCTCAACAATAGATGAATCAATAAAATTAGAGGTTAATTTGGGGAATGATGTCATGGGAAAAGGGTCAATTAGCATAAGAACTAAAAAAGGTGAAGAAAAGGAAATTCCTGATGTATATTATGTTCTTGGATTGCAACACAATCTCATAAGCATTGGGAAACTAGTACAAAAGGATATAGAATACATTTTGAAAATGGTGAATGTGTGATTCTCGATAAAAGACCAAGCAATAGGCTAATTGCAAAAGTTGAAATGACTCAAAATAGAATGTTCCCACATAGAATTCAAAGTGAATTATTCTTAGACCCAAATGAATTACAAAAAGTAGCTGAATCTGCATTCAAAGCTTTACACAAAAATGAATCTTGGCTATGGCATTTAAGGTTTGGTCATTTAAACTTTAGAGGGCTACAACTCTTATATAAGAAATGAATGGTCTATGGGTTGCCATCAATAGAGCCACTTAAGACAACATGCTAGAGTTGCATTTTGACAAAGCAATGTAGAGAAAAAATTTCAGTTGGAAAGTCTTATAAAGAAAAACATCCACTTGAGACAGTCCATTCAGATCTTTGTAGGTCAATGCAAACACCATGATTTCAATAGAAAATTTTGGGTTTATTTTGTGAAGTATAAATCAGATGTATTTGCTATCTTAAAGAATTCAAGGCAAAAGTTGAGAAAGAAAGTGGATACTCTATTAAAAAATTAAGAATTGATCAAGGTGGAGAATACATATCAAATGATTTTTTGAATTTTTGCAAGAAAATGGCATATGTAAAAAATTTATAGCAAGGTACACTCCACAAAAAAATGGAGTAGCATAAAGAAAAAATAGAACAATCATGGAGATGACAAGGAGTATGTTAAAGGAGAAACACTTGCCAAATGAGTATTGGGCTGAAGTAGTTGCATGTTCAGCATATATACTAAATAGATGTCCAATGAAATTAGTAATAAATAAAACACCAGAAGAAGCTTGGAGAAAAAGGAAGCACAATATAACACATTTAAGAATATTTGGTTGTGTGGCATACTCGTTGGTACCTCAAGAAGTGTTACAAAAATTTGATGATAGAGGAGAGAAATGCATATTTGTGAGATATAGTGAAAAATCCAAGGCATATAGGCTATACAATCCTATCACAAAGAAGTTAATAATAAGTTGTGATGTTGAGTTTGTAGAAGAAGAAGCATGGGATGATAGCTTGGATAAGTCAACTACAGTTGCAGCTAGTGTTCCACAAGAAAATGAAACTCAAGATGTACAAACAAATGTTCCTAAAACACTTGCAAGGGCACCTACCTCTGAAAACATTACTACTCCAATAGTGAATCATCTAATCCAACACATGCATCATTAAGATCAAGGTCTATGAATACTTCAAGGAAGACATGAAGTCTAAGAGACATATATGATGAATTGCAAGAGGCTAAAAATGATAATTCATGAATTAATTTTGCACTATATGCTGATCCAATTTATTTTGAAGAAGCTATTAAAGATGACAAATGGATTTCAGCCATGGATGAAGAAATTTAGTCAATAGAAAAGAATGAAACTTGGGACTTAGTAGATCATCCTAAAGGCAAGGATGTGATTGGAGTTAAGTGGGTATATAGAAAACAAAATATAATGCTGATGGAAAAGTAGAGAAACACAAGGCAAGACTAGTAGCCAAAGGCTTCACACAATAAGCAAGTATAGACTACAATGAGACATTTGCACCCGTGGAAAGATTAGATAATATTAGAATGATTTTATCCATAGCAGCCCAAAATAATTGGAAGGTTTATCAAATGGACGTGAAATTAACATTCTTGAATGACATTTTAGAAGAAGTGTATATAAAATGACCACTAGGATATGAAATTATAGGAGAAGGACATAAGGTATACAAGCTGAAGAAGGCACTATATAGCTTGAAGCAAGCTCCTAGAGCCTGGTATAGCATAATAGACTCTTATTTTGTGAATAATGGTTTTAGTAAGTGTGGCTATGAACCAACTTTGTATGCCAAAGTGAACAATGAAGGAGAAATATTGATAGTTTTCTTATATGTAGATGATTTGATATTCACTAGTAATATGTCAATTAACAATTTCAAGGAAGCCATGAAAAATGAATTTGATATTACTGATTTGGGACTCATGAGATATTTTCTTGGGATACAAGTAAATCAAAATGATCAAGGCATTTTCATTTGTCAAAGTAAGTATGCTACTGATTTGTTGAAAATATTTAAAATGACAAATGCGAATTCAGCCCCTACACCAGTTGCATTGGGTATAAAACTTAGCAAGAATGATGAAAGTCCTAATGTAGACACAACATTATTCAAAAGATTAATTGGCAACCTTTTATATTTGACAGCTACAAGACTAGATATAATGCATGGAGTTAGTCTCATTTCTAGATTCATGGACAAACTAAAAGAAACTCATTGGAAAGCTAGAAAGAGGATTTTGAGATATATAGCTAGAAAAAAGAACTTTGGGATCTTATATGTGCATTCAGATCATTACAAGCTGATTGGCTATATAGATAGTGATTGGGAAAGTAGCTTTGATGATAAAAGAAGCACTTCAGGACATATATTTCACCTAGAATTAGGAGCTATTTCTTGGGCATCAAAGAAGCAAGCAATTGTGACATTATCATTAGCTAAAGTAGAATATGTTGCAGCAACATCAACAGCCTGTCAAGCAATGTGGATGAGAAGGGTACTTTCAGACTTGAAGCATCCACAAGAAGAACCTACAAGAATATATTTTGATAATAATTCTGCAATTTCTTTATCAAAAAATCATGTCTTTCATCAATGTAGTAAACATATAGATATAAGATATCATTATTTGTGAATTAGTGAACAATATTGTGATAATAATTCTACAATTGCTTTATCAAAAAATCATGTCTTTCATCAACGTACTAAACATATAGATATAAGATATCATTATTTGTGAATTAGTGAACAGTGGTGACATATGTCTTAAGTTTTGCAGGTCCAAAGAACAATTGGCAGACATTTTCAGAAAGCCTTTTGCAAAGAATGTCTTTGAATATCTTTGAGAAAGTATTGGTATTACAGACATACATGGCAATGAAGATTAAGGGGGAGTGTTGGTGACGTAGGCTTCCAGCTGTCCTTCTTAATCTCCTCTGCCTTTACCTACTCCAACTACTTTATTTATTATTGTCTTCTTATCGAGAGTTTTAGATCTCATTTCAAACTATACATCTAAATTATTAGGTTTAGGTTTAGGGTTTGTTCCAAAGTTTGAGTTGGCTGTAATAATTTTTTCAGAAGTTTGTAGATGTTTTGTCTTCTTGGCTAATGGTAGATTTCTCTAGAATATTGTATGCTTTCTTATAAAAAGCACTATGTACTCATTTGAGATCATGAGGAATGAAATATAATATAGTTTATTGTGTGGCAGCACATTGTGTTGTTCTGTGTCTTTGTTATTTTTTCTTCTGCCCATCCATCATAGTCTAATGAAGGTGTTTTGCTATAAGTTATATATGACTCTCGAGTGTTATTGCTAATGCACTTTTAGACTAGCTCCTTGCTAAGTTTGCATAGTAGAGAATAAATATGTGAGTGAAATAGTATAGTTTTAAATATCATTGTCCTCTTGGATTAGAATGACAATGGATGTTTTCAGCACTATAAAATGGAAAAATTAGCACAAGAAGAAAATTCCAGCGAAGATGGAACATAGGAACATTTTCAAATTCAATAATCCTAGAAAAGAGACATTACAAGGTTGCAAATAAAAGAATTGATATGATGGATAGATATTAACTGGAAGATATAAAAAAAATGCAACTCTATTACTTAAGGAAATACAAACAATAAGAATATTGTAGGGGGATACAATGTAGAAGATTTGTTTATTTAAAGTTATTGATTCTTTGTATTTTTTGAATTGATAAAAGATTATTGAGAACAATCAAGGAGAATTAGAAAACCAAGTTTCAATTATAGTTCATAGTCATAAAATAGTTTATATTTCCAAATAAAGATAGCAAAATTTTTTAAGTCACACAAGGCCATTAGAAAATAGATTATCAAGGAAAATTTTCTATTACAAATTTCACTAGAAAAAATTAAATTATTAAAAATTCTAACAATATATCCTTGTCCTAAACAATATTTTTCAATTAGCTCCACGTATTGAATAATGATCACTTAGAATTTCCTTTTATTAAATCTCTTTTAAAAGTTC
Organism: Cupressus sempervirens; assembly: GCA_028749045.1. Classification (NCBI taxonomy): domain Eukaryota; kingdom Viridiplantae; phylum Streptophyta; class Pinopsida; order Cupressales; family Cupressaceae; genus Cupressus; species Cupressus sempervirens. The sequence goes on along the minus strand of CM053785.1, from coordinate 615,360,832 downwards.
AAATAACTCTTTGTGATATCCTTAATATCTTTCCTACAAAAATGTCAATGTCTAACATAATTTACGCTTAATTTTCTAAATGAAATGAAAACCACTGTGAATTAGATTCTAAAACTTATCTTTAAATATGACTTAAAAATAAAAAGTAGAAAATAAATATTTGAGAAGAATAAATGAAACCTAATTCTTACCTTAGCACCAATTCTCATTCATATAATACCAAAAAAATAAAAATATTTAAACAAATAGGACAACCCAAAATACATTATATATTTTTTCAAACCAAAAAAAAGAAAGAATTGTAGTGTTGATAGATTATCATTAACATCCAAACCCAGTTAAGAGGAAAATAAATTTATTTAATAACAAATTAAGAAAAGAAAAAAAAATGTTTAAATATCTATAAATCTAACTATACAGAGGAAATAAATTATTAGTAAAGCATGAAGCTACCATTATCACTTTTTATAAAGCTATTAAATTTTTCTATGTCCATTTTGACGGAAATTTTTGATAGGTGGCCCCTAATAATGTGTGGTTTATCCCTATGAAATACCCTATGAAATAGGTCTTAGAAAGTATATCTACAAGAAAATTATAATTATAGTGTTTGATAACCAACAAATAAGAGAGAAAAAATAAATTGAGTGGGTGTTAAAATCTTGTTTCAATTAAACACATATATACTAAAAACAACCATAAATATAATAAAATTGATAAGCGACATATGCTAGGAATACAAAAATACTAGCACAATATGCATAATAATGGAAATAGAAGTTAACCATACCAAAAAAGATTTAAATAATTAAATATAAGTCTATATAGAATCTACCATAGAGTCCCAATAGGATTCTAAATCTCCAAGAACAATTTTCATCATAGATTCACCATGTCAATAATTACATTCAAGAGAAAAAAGAATGTTGGATAACAATCAAGGCTCCCAAAGCTTTAAAATTTTAAGAGAATAACTTAGTGTATGCACATGAATGAAATATTTTATTCTACTTACAAAAGAAGGCCAATTTTTGAAAAAAATTCTAAAAAAAAGTCTAATGGACTTATACATTTAATAAGATGCGAGTATATTGCACAAACATATTCATGTAGGATGTTTATTGAATATGAGAATATCCAAAATAATATAATTAGGTTGAATTTGAGAATTAAGATATACTTTGGTATCATGATATTGAAATTGAGGTATTTTCCTTTTCTTGAGCTAAATTACTTATGTCACTTAATTTGCAATTTTAGTGTTGTGAGATGTTTTATGCTACATTATTCAAGGAAAAAGTATTTATTTATGGATTTCCCAAATTAGTAATGATTTTTTAATATCAATCAACACATTATTATAGAGAAACCTATACATTATCATGATACAAATCACATGATAATAGTAAAATTATAGGTAATTTTAGATCTTAGTCTCCATTGGGTCATTTTAGCTTCCTCTCTAAGTGGTTTGGACCTCAAAACCAGCAAAGTGGGGTCTAACCGATCCTAATAAGGCATCCAATCATGGGTGAATTTTTATTTTTGGATAATACAAATATGTAAGCCTTAATGGGGGTCCCTAAGAAAAGGTGAATCTAATGCTTATTAGGATCAAAATATTAAGAGTGGAATATTGGGGTATGTATTATATCATTAGTATTAGTGTAAACATATTTAACTAAAGAATGTTCATAATTATTTAATTTTTTATATTTAAATACTATTTAGGATTTCATCCTATATTATCTTAAATTAGAACCACTTCAATTTATGAAGTTTCAACTCCATTTTAGTGTGTTTTCATTATACACTTATACTTGAATCACATTCACTTTGTCTCTTTTTCTCTCACCTAGGAAATATTAGGGTAGGACATAACATATCATCCTTAATTCTCCTTCATCTTCTAATGAAAATATTAAGGTAGGATATAATATCTAGACATCCTCTTCTTTCTAGGATTTTTTTCCATTTTGACACTATTAGGATTAGTAATATTTCCTTGGTTGTATTTATTTATTGATTGGGATAAACATGTAAGGAAGCAAAGGTGCACAAAATTGATTCCTATACTAATCTTGAGAGGAGGATTATGAAAATTCAACTAACTATTGCAGAGATCTTAAAAATGCATAATAATATAATCAAAATTACAATGAATGCATAACACAATGATTATTGTGGGGAAACCCTTCTGGGAGAAATACCCCAGCCTCCAAACCCACACAATGTATTCTCAAATCAAGAAGATTACAATACACTTGCAATGAAAGTTCTTATAGGAGCGCATCACCAAAACTTAAACTTGGACTTAGACTCAGAGAGACTCCTTCTAGCACCAAGTCTTGCAAATAGAACTCAATGATTCAAACACCTCCCCAAGCCCTCCTTTTATAGTGATTTACAACTTGGAAACCATTTGTGGTTTTAAAAAACCATGGGCCAAAACCATGGGAAAAATAACCATGCCACATGTTACCCACTTGTCATTTGTAACTCAAAGAATAACATTTTCGTCCATAATTCTATCCTCTAGTTTAGACCCATAAAAGTCATATAATGAGTTGTTTATACTCTGAAAAGAGTTGTTCTATATTGTTCTAGAGACGAGACACATTTTTAACAACTCATATACCTTTTTTCCAACTCATAAACATGTGGAAAACTACCACAAACAAATTCTAGAATTTTCTACAATTTTTCAGAAAAAGCTTGCAAGGTTGAGACACAATTATCAATATTCTCCCACTTGTCAAACACCTTGCAAGAGCCAGGGGAAAGTGTCATAGACTTAATTGCTAGGGGTCAAGAGGCCCATAGACTCTTAACACCATTTGAACTTCTCTATGCTCACAGGTTTAGTTAATGCATCGACAACATTCACCAAAGTCTCTACCTTTTCCAACTTCACCTTGTTGTCCTCAACCATATCTCTCACAAAATGATATTGTACATCAATGTGCTTGGTCCTAACATGAAATACTCTGACTGTCACTATAAATTGTCACTACACCTTGTTTGAACTCTATATCTGAACACAATCTCTTCATCCAGATAGCTTCCTTGTAGGCATGAGTAGCTACCATATACTTTGCCTTTGTAGTGGGAAAAGTGATCACAACTTATCACTTGCTCATCCAACTAATTGGACCACCAAATAATCTAAATATATATGCACTGGTCCATCTTCTTCTATCAGCATCACTAGCCCAATTTGAATCCACATAGCCTTGAATATATGAGGAATTCTCATTCCATGTTCCATGGAAACATATAGAGTACTTTGATGTACCTTTCACGTATCTAAAAACACTTTTTACTGCATCCCAATGTGCTCTTCTAGGATTAGACATGTAATGGGAACGTACTTCCACTACTTGGACAATTTCTGGTCTTGTACATACCATAGCATACATAAAACTTGCAATACCACTCTGATACAGTACTTGAATCATCTCTTCCATCTCCAATGGTGATGTAGGACACTGTGAGCTAGAAAGATTTGTTCCTATAGTAACAAGAACACTCAATGGTCTGGAATCCTACATATTGAATCTTCTTGGAATATAACCAACATACTTACTCTGGCCTAGCCAAAGTTTTTTTTTTTTCCCCTCTCTTATAATCGTCATTCCCAAAATGTACCTTGTTGCACCAAGATATTTCATTTCAAAATTTATTGAGAGCTGAGACTTTAATTCTACAATCAAACTTTTTCATTTGCCAACAAACAACATGCCATCAACATATAAGGCAATAACCAGGAAATAATCACCATCACACTTGTATTATATATAGTGATTATATTTGGATCATAAAAATTCTAAACTCAATACATATATATCAAATTATTGGTACCACATCCTAGGACTTTGTTTTAGACCACATAGGGATTTCTTTAATTTCTAGACCAAATGACTTTTACCTTTCACCACAAAGTACTCTAGCTATGTCATATAAATTTCTTCCTCCAGATCTCCATGAAGGAATGTTGTCTTCACATCCATCTACTCAACTTCTAGAACATAAGCTGCTACAATAGATAGTAAAAATTTAATAGATGTCATTTTTTCTACAAGAAAAAATATTTCACCATAATCAATTCCTACCGCCTGGGAGTAACCTTTTGCAACCAATCGTGGTTTATACTTCTCAATGCTTCCATATGAATCCATCTTCCTTTTGAACACCCATTTACAACTAATATATTTAAGTCCTTCAGGCAATGGTATAAGGTCCCATGTCATTCCTCTTAAGAGTTGCCATCTCTTCTTCCATGACTATCTTCTAGGACTCTTAATCATTCATACCAAGAGCCTATTCTACAGATTTTGGTTCATCAATATTAGCATTCGAAGAAAATATACACCTCCAATAACCAACATAATATCCATACCTTTTCTAGTGATTTTCTCTATCTACTAGACCTTCGAACAAGATTTGGTTCAGGTTCATGTTCTAATTCATGATCAGGTTCTCCCTCTTCCTTTAATGATTTAGAATTTGTAGAGCTCTCTCCAAAATATCATCTTTCTAAGGGCCTTGATTCAACTTCCTTAGGTGTAGTAGTAAGTTGAATCGCATATTTCTTTCCTTCTATCTATTTTGCCTATATTGTAATAGAAGAAGACTTAGTTTCTCTAAATATAACACTTCTAGAATAAAAATACCTTCTATGCAATAGGATCCCAAAGCTTGTATCATTTCACACCATAACCATATCTGATCAAGATACATTTGACGGCTTTGTTGTCCAATTTAGTTTGCTCCTCCTTTGGCACATGAGCATATGCTTCACAACTGAAAACTCTCAGATGTCTAAGTGAAGGCTTGTGGCCCGACCGTGATTCTATTGGTGTCTTATCAACATGAGCTGATGTAGGAGACCTATTTATTAGGTAGCAAGCAATGGCTATAGCTTCACCCCAAAACTTTTGTTCCAATCTAGTTCTACTCAGCGTACTCCTAGCCTTCTCCATCAAGGTCCTATTCATTCTTTCTACAACTCCATTATGTTGTGGAGAATACAAAGTTTTCTTCTCTCTCTTAATACCGCAATCTTTAGAAAATGTGTTGAAATTATTGGAGAAAAATTCACCGCCATTATCAGTTATCAAACACTTTATCTTCTTTCTAGTCTACAACTCAACCATTGCTTTAAATTCTTTGAAATGACTAAAACTTCAGCTTTACTCCTAAGGAAATAAACCCATGTTCTTCTACTGAAATCATCAATGAAAGAAACATAATAAACTGATCTACTAATAGAACAAACATCAACTGGACCAAATACATAAAAATGGATTAGATCCAAAATACAAAAGGACTTATGAGAACTTGAGTAAATATAAACATGATTTTTTTTATCATAGATACAATGCTCACAAAAATCAAACTCAAGATTGTAGTCATTCAACCCATCAAAAAGGTTTTTACCTTTTAAGGTTCGTAGAGCTTCTCACCTATGTGGCTAAGTCTCTGGTGCCATAACACAGTTTTCTCTATAGGTAACTTTGATTTAGTAGATAGAGCACCCTTGGGTACCCAAAAATGATGACCATCGATTGAAACAGAAACTAGGCTCTCTTTCTCTAACAAAGTAGTCCTCTTCACAGTCTTATCAGAAGTACTATTGCACTCAACCATGCATGCATCAAGTTGGTACAATGTACCCAATCTACTTCGTCTTGCTATTACCATAGCACCTCTCACCATTTTCACATCTACTTTAGAAAACTATACATGTACACCCGCATCTATTAGTTTACTAACAGATAAAAAATTCCTTGCTAGTCTTGGGATATGCAAGACACCATCAAATATTCTAATTCTACCATCATAAAATTTCACATGAATACTTCCATGACCAAAAATATCAAGAACTAAATTATCACCCATATACACCTTACCACCATCAAACTTTTCATACTTACTAAACCAGTTTCTACTAGAAGTTATGTGAAAAGATGTACTTGAGTCTATCAAACATGCATTGTCACCTACATGAGTGGCCAATGTTGTGATGAAAAAATCTCCATCTTCCTTCTCGAACTTGGAATTAAAATCTTGCTTCTTCTTTTTCTTCTTCTCCTCTTTATAGTCCTTTAGGAAGTGTCTAGGTTTGCCAAAATTCTAGCAGATTACCTCGGTCTTACTAGGAGAGCTTGATCTCCCTTTATTCTTGGACTTAGAATAGCCATGCTGCTTTTTTTTTTTTCCTCTTTCTTTTGGTCTTCCTCAAACACTCAAAGCCTCTTTGGCATTCAGAGAGACCTTCCTTCTCATCTCCTCAAAAAGTAGATAACCAAAGACATCCTCCATCTTTGAGACAACTTAAGTGCTTCCAATGGCCATGACAAGGTTGTCCCATGAGTTTGGCAATGAACATAGCAAGATTTAGCACTTTTCTTCTTCATCCATCAACACCCCAACTAAGGTTAACTTAGTCACCAACACATTAAAATGTTCAAGATGTTCAAAAATCTGTCCACCTTCTTCCATTCTCAAGGAATACAACTTCTTCCTCAAGAAAATCTTGTTGACTAGTGATTTTTCTTGAGAGATCTTACTTAGCTTCTTCTAAAGATTCTTCGTGGTAGGTTCTTAATCGACATTAATCAAAATCAAGTCTGCAAGACACAATCTAATGAGACCTTTAGTTTTTTTGTCTATCACATCATACTGTGTGGCTAATGTCAGATCTATAGGCCTTAGCTTATTCTCATCAATCACATCCCATAGATCCCGATCATTGAATAGATCTTCTATCTTCAGCTTCCACATCTAAAAGTTTGTGCCAAAAAACTTCTCTACATCAATCCTCCTTGATATACTTGCCATCTTTGCAATCTTGCAACATAGAAATGAAAAACCTCTACACAAGCTCCCAATCAAACCTTGATTAGCTCAAAAAACCCTATACCCAAGAAATAGAACCAAAACTGGCCAGGCTCTGATACCTCTTGTAAGGAAGCAAAGGTGCATTGAATTGTTTCCTACACTAATCTTGAGAGTACGATTATGCAAATTCAACTAACTACTACAAAGATCTCAAAAATGGATAGTAATATAATCAAAATAACAATGAACACATAACACAATGATTACTATGGGGAAACTGTAAGAACCCCAAATAGGCTCTACGCTGATCACTGTTTGTTTCCCTGGGTGTAATAATTGTTTTTGGTTTGTTTTTGAATGTTTTAAGCTGTTTTTGGGTTTTTCATTTGATGAAAAGAAAATACAAATATTGAAAACTGATCTACCTCAAATTATAACTCAAATCTGATTATAATGCTAATCAAATTCATTTATTCAGATGGCTCCTAATGTTTGTACAATACTTATTGCTGGAAGCATACATTAAAAACATCATCATTAATAGTTGAAAAAAATCTGATTTTTGTCTCTGATACGCAACCACGCTACTGGTTGCTTCCTCCTTGTGTAGTGCCTATCAAAAACCGCAATATTAAATCTCTGATTTTTAATTCACTGTAGCACTGTACTGTTCACAACACTGTAGCTGCTGATATAACCCCTTCCAACCTGTAAACAGATTCATCCACTTTTTCCCTACTGAAACACAATATTGACTCCAGAATGAAGTCAACTCACAGGAAAAATTCAAGTGATATTTCACACCCTCAAATTGCATCAACTCTGAAGATACTACGTTCTCCACAGTCTGAATTCTTCTCAAACTTGTAGAAACCCTTGTTGCCACAACTTCAAAAAATTTCACAAGGCAAAGTTTTAAAGCAATTCTCATAACCTGCTCTTGAAGGAAGACAAGGTTTGTTTATAAGGACTCCTCAACTCCAGAATGAGTCTCCACGCTCAATGTGGGATAAAAGATATAATAATAACATAAAAAATGTTATTACATTAAAACTTAGAAAACCCCTTTTAATTTTTCCATAAGCTTGGACCCACAGTTAATTGAAACGATGGCCCCTTTTATGATATCATGACCCTCACTTAAGTTATATATTATAACTTAACAATATAGGCTCAAAACCAATAATGTTTATTTTAACTAAATAAACATTAATATCTCCATTATTACTCAACATTTTTGAATGTCGTTTGGACTGGGAGCTAACATGATAGAACTGCATATGACCATACCCCTTTTCTAAAAATAGCAGGGGTCTATCTTTATAACTCCAAAACTGCTTAAAATAGCCTGACCAAGCCAAACTCAAAGGAAAACTCATCATAAACAAACTCTGGCAACCTAGAAGAGTAATATGCTCTGGTCCTTGGAGGATCTCCACACCAAGGTGACCCTCTATCCAATCTTATTAGCCTACGAGGGTCTCTGATAGGCTAATCACCAGCTAAAGTGATGTCTCTAGCTAGAAGGGGACATCACAGTCCGCCCTCCTTGAAATTGCTTGTCCTCAAGCAATCTCAACTCTGGATGCTGTAAAATCTCCTCGCTCTCCCAAGTAGCATCCTCTACCAGCAAATCCTTCCACTTCACCAAATATTCTTGGATGGTACATTTCCTCAAGTTCCTCTCTCTAAAATCAATGATAGCCTCTGGTATCAAAACAAGTTTTCCCTCATCATCCAGGGGTGGTAGCACTGTAGAAGGCACAATATGATGCCCTAGCACCTTTTTGAGGCGTGACACATGAAAAACATTGTGCACCTTGCTCTCCGCTGGCAAGTCTAACTCATAAGCCACCTCTCCCACTTTCCTGATAATCCTAAATGGACCATAGTATCGTGGCTTGAGTTTCTCGGCACCAGTCTTCTTGAGAGTAGATTGACGGTAAGGCTGCAACATAAGATACACCATGTCTCCAACCTCAAAAGTTCGCTCAATCGTCTTCTGATCTGCATACTGCTTTTGCTGATTTTGTGCCTTAGTTAGATTATCCTTGAGAGTCTTAACAAGGTCTTGACTCTCCTGTAACAAATCACCTGCATTGGGCACTCTACTGTCACTCAAAAGCAGATCCATAAAATTGGGTGCCTCATACCCATACAGGGCCATAAAGGGTGACATCTGAATAGACATGTGATAAGTGGTATTGTAGTAATACTCACAAAGATAAATCCACTTTACCCATGCCCTCTGTTGCCCTGCTATATAATTTTTGAGATATCCCTCCACCCATTTGTTTACTATCTCTGTTTGACCATCTATCTGAGGGCGGTAGCTAGTACTCGGAGTAAGCTCTGTCGCACACAACCTGAATAGCTCCTGCCAAAAGTGACTCATAAACCTACTGTCTTTGTCACTTACAATGCTCTGAGGTAAGCCATGTAATCTGAATATCTCTTTGAAGAACAACTCTGCCACCTGTGTAGCAGTGTATGTAGCAGTGATCGAAAAGAAGTGTGCAAACTTTGTAAGGCGATCCACAACCACATATATGCATTCTCTGCCTTGGGCTCTAGGCAGTCCTGTGATGAAGTCCATAGACAAACACTCCCACTTCCTATCAGGAATCGAAAGTGGTTGAAGTAAACCGGCTGGATAGGAGTGTTCTTGCTTATTCTATTGGCAAGTGGGACACTCCTTAACATATTGAAGTACCTCTGCTTTGAGCCCTTTCCATGTGAATCACTCTCTAATCTATCGGTATGTCTTGTAGAAACCAGGATGTCCTACCATAGGTGAATCATGAAAAGATTTCAAAACCACCCTCCTCACTACTGATCCTAGGACCAAAAATATTCATCCTTTGTAAATGATGAGCTCATTCACAAGGGTGTATCTGCTGTCCTGAATAGTCCCATCTATGAATCCAGCTGCCCAAGTGTCCTTTTCATACTTTGTAAGGATCAAGTGTCTCCAATCCTCCGATATTTCTGTCAGTAAGCTCAAATGGGGCCTACGTGATAAGGTATCAGCAACTACATTCTGTGTCCCCTTAAAATATGTAATGTCAAAGTCATAGGACTGTAACTTGCTCACCCACTTTTTCTGCCTATCATTGAGATCTCGCTGCCCCAAAAAGTGTCTTAGGCTATTATGGTCGGTTTTGATACAAAATTTGCTACCTACCAAATATTGCCTGAATTTGGCCAAAGCATGCATAATGGCTAACATCTCCTTATCATATATGCTGAAGCTCCTCTCTATCCCTCTCAATTTCCTTCTCTCATAAGCAATTGGGTGCTTCTCCTGCATAAGCACTGCTCCAATGCCCTCTCCGGAAGCATCACAATGTAGCTCAAAAGGTTTGCTGAAATCTGGTAATGCTAACACTGGACAAGAAGTCATCAACCCTTAAATTTCTCAAAACACTCCTGTGCTTCAAGAGTCCACAAGAAAGCTCCCTTTCTCATCAAATCTATCAAGGGTACCGCATGCTTGGAATATCCATCCACAAACCTTCTGTAGAAACCACATAGTCCTAGAAAGCCCCTCAACTGTGTAAGGTTCACTGGTGAAGGCCACTCCACAATGGAACGAATCTTTTTAGGATCCATGCACACGCCCTTTGCACTGATGATGTGACCCAAGTACAACAACTCTGTCATGCCCAAATCACACTTGGACTCCTTTGCATACAAGGATTCTCTATCCAATATACCTAGCACTGTGTCCAGGTGAACCAAGTGCTCCTCCCAAGATCTACTATATACCAAGATATCATCGAAGAAGACAAGTACAAATCTCCTCAACTGAGGATGGAAAACCCTATTCATTGTTTCCTGAAAAGTAGCAAGTGTGTTAGTTAGCCCAAATGGCATAACTACAAACTCAAAATGGCCACAATGACATCTAAAGGCTATCTTCTCGATATCCTGCTCTCTAACTCTGATCTGGTGATAACCTGATCTCAAATCTATCTTTGAGAAGAAGCAAGCTCCATGAAGCTCATCTATCAACTCACCGATCCTGGGAATGGGTTATCTATTTTTAATCGTCTTCCTATTAAGCACTCTGTAATCAATGCACATCCTCAATGTCCCATCCTTCTTCTTTACTAACACCACTGAAGAAGCAAAAGGAGACTTACTTGGTCTAATGTGTCCCATAGTAAGTAACTCCTTTATGGTTTTCTCAATTTCATCCTTCAACCTCTTCGGATGCCTATAAGGTGTAATCATGATGGGCTTAGCCCCCTCCTCTAACTCAATGATGTGCTCAATACCTCTGTCTGGTGGTCTACCTGGTGGAATGTCACTGAACACCTTATAGTGTTTAACTCTAAGCTCCTGAATATCAGGAGGATATTCAATCTTATGCTGTCCCTCCTATGATGGAATCAACATGCACTCTGCTGCCCACTCTACCTGATCATGTCGAATCAATCTAGCCATTCTATGAAAAGAGACCATCCTGAGATCACTTTCCCTGATTGCCTTAAGAATATGTGTCTTTCCATTCACTTTAAACCTCATCTCCATCTCCTTGAGGTTAAGAGTGAAGTCACCAATATCATGCAACCAACTCATCCCAAGAACTATATTTGTATCTCCCATAGGTACAACATAAAAATCTGCCTTAAAGTCATAATTATTAACTTTCAATGGGAGTCCAGTGATCCTATGATCACATTTGAGGACATAGCCATCTGCTACCCTCACTCTAATTCCCCCAAACTCCTCTGTTTGTATGCCACGCTTCTCCACCATCCTAGCATCAATGAAATTATGAGTGGCACCTGTATCAACCAAGGTCATGACTCGCTGTCCAGCAAGTACTCCTCTCATCTGGAATGACCCTTCTTGCTTAATACTAGTGAGACGAGCTTCCCTAAGTTGCCCATCTCCTTCCTCATCCTTGGACTCCATTTTAGACAAGTTTTCAGCCTTGTCTTCCTCTTTTTCACCATCTATTTCCTCTATATTAGACTGCTGATCTGAATTATCTGATTCTGATTCCTCATAGTATGCCCACATAACTCTATTAGCTTTTCCCTTTGGCCTAAGAGGACAATCATGGTTTGCATCATAGGGTCCCTTATAGTAGAAACATAATTTTTTCTTCCTCAAATCGTTTAATGTTTCCCTGTCAAAAGGTGCTGGAGTTTTATCTTTAGAATCATTTTTAAAATTAGTCCTCTCTGGTTTTTTATAAAATGGTTTGTTATCCTTACTAGAAGATGCTCCTTTGGACTGAAATTTGTTTGTTGGGACTACATGGTCCATACTTCTTGCCTTTCTCATCGCTTCCTATAAAGAAATGGGATCAAATGCCTTTATCCAACCTCTCAGTGGTTCGGATAGGCCCTCAATGAAAAGAACTATCAATCTATGCTCTGAAATGTTTGGCACCATGACTGCCAACCGCTGAAATTCACTAATGAAATACTCCAAGTTGCCTATTTGTTTCAGCTGTGCTAAGTCTCGGAAGTAAATCTCTAGATCTTTCTTGTCAAATCTTTCAACCAACCTATTCATGAAGTCCTGGTATTCTGTCACTTGGTTATGCTGAAGTGTTACCATACCATGGTACCACCAATCATGTGCTATTCCGTCCAAATGCAAGTTGGCATATTTGATAGCTTCAATCTTTGTCATTGGCCTCAGTGCCAAAAATGTGTCAAGCTTATGAATCCAAGCTTGAGCTGTCATCTTACCACTCCCATCAAATGTAGGTATAGTAAGCTTGCTTGTAGCCCTCTTCAGCTCACTATTTTGACCTCTAGGCCTCCTATCTTGTCTGAGTGACCTGTAATGCTCTCTCCTCTGATTTACAAAGCGTTCAAAGGTCATCCTCTCCCGAACTTGTGGAGCTAATAATTCCCATTCATCATTTGCAGCCATGAGTGCATCTGCGAATATGGGGTCTCCTGTTGCCTCCTCTACCGGAGCTTCTTCTGGCTCCTACGGAACAAATGTAGGGCGTGTAGGCCTATTGGCTGTTCTGGAATGGGTCCATTGTGGTCTCTAATTACCTGTAGCACTCTTGTTATCTCCCTGTTCTCCTAGCTCCCCATTTTGTCTAACAGGTGGGTTCATCCTTTCTACTATAGTATTGAGTGCCTGTAATGCCTGTGCCATCTGTTGCTGCCCTGTAACCATAGCACGGTAGAATTCTCTAGTATCCTGATCATCATTATTCCTCCTATTTCTAGGTGGACTACCATCATGCCTCTCTTCCATATTTCCTGTTTCCTATAACTGTTCTCTTTCAATCAGAGCTCTCCTACGAGTATGGTACCTGTGTGGTCCAATTTCCAGTGGCTGCATATGACTCCCCAAACCCTTAGGATGGCAGGAACTAGGCTCTGATACCAATGTAAGAACCCCAAATAGGCTCTACGCTGATCACTGTTTGTTTCCTTAGGTGTAATAATTGTTTTTGGTTTATTTTTGAATGTTTTGAGCTGTTTTTGGGTTTTTGAGTTGATGAAAAGAAAATACAAATATTGAAAACTAATCTACCTCAAATTATAACTCAAATATGATTATAATGCTAATCAAATTCATTTATTCAAATGGCTCCTAATGTTTGTACAATACTTATTGCTGGAAGCATACATTAAAAACATCATCATTAATAGTTGAAAAGAACCTGATTTTTGTCTCCGATACGCAACCACGCTGCTGGTTGCTTCCTCCATGGGCAGTGCCTATCAAAAACCGCAATATTAAATCTCTGATTTTTAATTCACTGTAGCGCTGTACTGTTCACAACACTGTAGCTGCTGTTATAATCCCTTCCAACCTGTAAACAGATTCATCCATGTTTTCCCCACTGAAACACAATATTGACTCCAGAATGAAGTCAACTCACAGGAAAAATTCAAGTGATATTTCACACCCTCAAATTGCATCAACTCTGAAGATACTACATTCTCCACAGTCTGAATTCTTCTCAAACTTGTAGAAACCCTTGTTGCCACAACTTCAAGAAATTTCACAAGGCAAAGTTTTTAAGCAATTCTCATAACCTGCTCTTGAAGGAAGACAAGGTTTGTTTATAAGGACTCCTCAACTCCAGAATGAGTCTCCATACTCAATGTGGGATAAAAGATATAATAATAACATAAAAAATGTTATTACATTAAAACTTAGAAAACCCCTTTTAATTTTTCCATAAGCTTGGACCCACAATTAATTGAAACGATGGCCCCTTTTATGATATCATGACCCTCACTTAAGTTATATATTATAACTTAACAATATAGGCTCAAAACCAATAATGTTTATTTTAACTAAATAAAAATTAATATCTCCATTATTACTCAACATTTTTGAATGTCGTTTGGACTGGGAGCTAACATGATAGAACTGCATATGACCATACCCCTTTTCTAAAAATAGCAGGGGTCTATCTTTATAACTCCAAAACTGCCAAAAATAGCCTGACCAAGCCAAACTCAAAGGAAAACTCATCATAAACAAACTCTGGCAACCCAGAAGAGTACTCTGCTCTGGTCCTTGGAGGATCTCCACACCAAGGTGACCCTCTATCCAATCTTATTAGCCTACGAAAGTCTCTGATAGACTAATCACCAGCTAAAGTGATGTCTCTAGCTAGAAGGGGACATCACAGTCTGCTCAGATACCAAGTTAGTAACTGTTGCACCAAAAGCCCAGATTGTTAGTAAACGGCACCTCCCCGCGTTAAGGGGGCAACCCCAGGATAGCCTCGCTGGCGAGGACCCCAGACACGTGGTAGCAACAAACCACACGGATAGACCTACGTCACCTTCCCTTAGGGGCCCACTCTGGGGACATCACAACCCACCATGCTCCGCGGGTCTCGACCTCAAGACCTCCGGCTCTGATACCAAGTTAGTAACCGTTGCACCAAAAGCTCGGACTGTTAGTAAATGGCACCTCCCCGCGTTAAGGGGGAAACCCCAGGATAGCCTCGCTGGCGAGGACCCTGGACATGTGGTAGTGACAAATCGCACGGACAGACCTACGTCACCTTCCGTTAGGGGCCCACTCTGGGGACATCACAGAAACCCTTCTAGGAGAAAAACCCAACCCTCCAAAACCCACACAATGTATTCTCAAATCAAGAAGATTACAATACACTTGCAATGCAAGTTCTTACGAAAGCACATCACCATAACTCAAAGTCAGACTCAGACTCAGAGAGACTCCTTTTAGCACCTAGTCTTACAAACATAACTCAATGATTCAAACAACTCCCCAAGCCCTCCTTTTATAGTGATTGACAACTTAGAAACTATTTGTGGTTTTACAAAACCATGGGCCAAAACCATGGGCAAAACAACCATGCCACATGTTACCCATTTGTCATTTGTAAGTCCAAGTATAACATTTTTGTCCGTAATTTTGTCCTCTAGTTTAGATCCCCTTAAAAGTCATATAATGAGTTGTTTATGCTCTAAAATAGCCTTTCTATATTGTTCTAGAGACAAGACACATTTTTAACAACTCATAAACCTTTTTCCAACTCATAAACATGTGGAAAACTACCACAAACAAATTCTATAATTTTCTACAATTTTTTGAAAAAAAATTGCAAGGTTGAGACACAATTCTCAACAAAACCAAAGCACTTCTTATATATTTTTTGTTTTCTAGTACAAGTGTGAGGACATGTCACTTTTTTGTTATATTTTCCATGTGTGAGGGTATTTCCTATTAATGATCTCTTTATTATGGAAAATAGTTTATTCCTTCTTGACTCTTAGTATGCCCACATGCACACACGTGCGCGCGCGCACACACACACACACACACACAAACACACACACACACACACACACACACAAACACACAAACACAGACACACACACACACACAGACACAGACACACAGACACACAGACACACACACACACACACACACACACACACACACACACACACACACACACACACACACACACACACTTATGAATGTGCAATTCATTCACTTAGGGATTACTATATAACTCTCATCTCTATATAAGAGATACTCCTCTCTCATCCTCAAACACAACACTCAAATTATGTAGTTCTTCTCTCTCTCTCTCTCTCTCTCTCTCTCTCTCTCTCTCTCTCTCTCTCTATTATTTAGTAATTTTCCTCATTCATATAATTGACATGGGGGTTTTTCTTGTTTTTCCCCCTTCAAAATGTCTTATCTCCTTGTGTTGATCTTTGGAATTTCATTTTCAAGCTTATGGATTGATGGTAACAATTTATTTACAAACATCTTGTGGATTCATTCCTTTCATATTTTTTTATTTGAATATTTCTTACACATACTAATTTCTTATTTTCAAACTAATTACTCTCAAAGATTTTGTAGTTTTGAGAGCCCAAGACCATTAATTGAGATTTGTGCCTATTAGGTATAGGCCAGCCTAAGTTGACATATATGTAAATGTTTTCAAATTAAATTATCTATTTCAGATCAAAATTATAAGGTTTCATACTATTATATTTGACTCTTGCAAGATATAATCTTGAAAAATTACTAAAAAAATACACCATTCACATTATTTGGCCATACACATAAGCATAATATGATGATGAAAGAATTGGTGAATATCCCAATATAAAATAGGATAATTTCAAGGTGAAAATGAGTCTCTTTAATTCATCCATTCAATGAATAAGTGGGTTTTTCATCTACATTGTTTAAATAAAGCATTCAAACAACTCACCAAAAACACTATGGAGTTGCAAAGAGCTTATTATGATGATTAGAGTAATTTATCCTTTGGAGCTTGTTATAATTTCTACACTATTTTTAGATCTAAATATTTTTTCCTTTATATCTATTTCTGCACATGCACATTATATGCTAGGGTTTCACTCATAGAGTTAGATCCATAATTTTTTGTTTATCTCTTTATATTCTAGATCCATACTCTAGGATTCAAAAGCACTACACGCATCATCTTCTTTGTTATAGCTATCCATGCACATGAAAATCACCAAGATGGGGGTTCACTAAGGCATATCCATATCTATCTATGCACACACACATAATTTCCAAATCAAAAGTTTTAGAAATATGATTCATGAGTATATTTGAGTACTAATTTTGGAAAACTTTTGGGATCTATAGAAGTTTCAAGCTCTGATATACATTGACTTAAGTTGAAATATACCTTCAATACACATGATGACCTCTATTTGGGACATATTGCTTTATTGTTTTTGTTCTTTTCAAGTTCTTAATTGCAAATTCAAATCTATTTTTTTCTAGATACAATTTTCTACCTAAATTCTAGATTTGATTAGATTCATTCTTTAATCCTTTCACGTAGGGTTTTCACCCTGCTTTGTAATTTAAAATTCAGATTTATCATTTAAACACTTTCAATTTCATATATTAAGCCTAGACCTTGTCATTTTATAGTACTCTTGAATCAATTGACATTGCTTGAAAGGGGACAAGCTTATATACTTCCTTAAGGTAGTCTAAGTTTTTCATTAGTATCCCTTTATCTCACTAGGGTTTTTTTGATGTAACTTTAATTATATAGAGATTTATGTTTAGAATACCCTTTCTAAATTTTATTGAATTTTTTAAGGTAGATTAATAAACTAAATCTTAGTAGTTTACATTAAATATCTAAACCCTTCTATTTTCTCCATAATCATTTTGATGAACTTGACGTGGATCCTTGTTTTCTTTATGTTGGTAGCTAGATCTATGTTTTATATGCATTTCATTTGTGTTTTTATATAGTTAGAGTTCACAAACATAAAAACACAAAAAGTTCTTTCCTTGATAGAATTGCACCTCATTTTTTGAAAGAAAATACAAAAACCAATTGCATTATATTTAATAATTTTACTCTACTTTCAAGATGTATGATTTATTGCACGAGTATTCCAATGATGCATTCATTAACCAACCTAAGAAGGTGTCTATTGGTTAATATGTGGATATAATGAATAAGATCCCCAATGATCCTATTCCTCCTTCATCTTCCTCTACATATCCTCCAAAATACATTTTACAATAAGTTTCACTCTTGGATTCCTTTTTGTGGTACTATTTGTAATATTGAGCCTTTGAGGCCCATTCTATTCAAAGCCTCTTATAACCCTTAGTCGATGCACTTTTCAACCAACTAATCAACCTCTTGTCACTATTAAAGGTTATCATTTGATATCCCTTAGAGCAAAACCAAAGGTCATGATGTGATAGCACATGCTTATTAGATATATAATAATCCATATCCTACTATTCAAGTAGAGGCAAGAAGTTTGGTCTCAAAACCTTGGGAGTTCATAGATTGAGATCTCACTCCTTTATAAAAAAGTGCCTATTTTTAAAAATGGGTGCATATTTTTAATATATTTTTTTTGAAAATGGGTGCTTATTTTTCAAAATAAATAATTAGGTGCTCAGTTTCAAAAAAAATAAATTAAAATACATGTTTAATTACCAATTTTATATTTCCAAAATCAACATTCAATTTTTGAATTTCAAATAATGGGTACTACCCTTTCTTAAAACATGGGGCATGATTTTGTTATCCTACCTTAATTTTTGGTTAAGGTTAGAATTGGTGGGACCAAGCCTATGACTTGACCTCTCAAAATTTGGCTATGGCATTAAACTAATGAATTTGGGCCTTGTTGTAATTTTTAGAGGGTCTTTCCAATCAATTTATTTTACAAAATGAATACCCATCAGAGTTCTTATAGTCTTAATTCAAAATATATAACTTTCATAGTGTTATAATTTTATTTACTTTTTTTTGCATTATTTCTAGTCAAGAGTGGCACCTAAACATAAACTAGTGAGGTTCACTAAAACTTTAATAAATTTTTTAATTTATGTTTTTCTAAAATTAATTCAATGCCATTAATGTGTATAGAATTATTTTGAAGTTAAAATAATTAAGTGTTTTTGAAAAAAAAATTGATCAAATTATGATATCCATACAGGAGAGGTTTTAAAAATTAGCTTACTATCAAATTAAAAATCTAAAATAAAATCATTCAACAAAAAATTAAAGAAAAATATTCTCATCAATCCTTGATGTGTTAGGTAAATTCCTTTAAAATTATTTTCTAACTTTTATTTATTTGTATCAAGTTATGGTGTCTATACACAAGTGTGATATGGTCTTGAAATATGCATTTTGAAAAAGGGTTTTTTAAAAATTCATACCAATTTTTATTATCATACAAGTATACAAATTAATTACATATTCAAAAGTTATACTTGAAGAACTACAATTTGTATTGCCAAAGTTTTCTAATATTCAATCTCTAAGTGCCTCAAATTTTGATATCAATTGACAACAAATTCCAAAAATAAGAAAAACATTTCCACTTTTTTCCCAAAAGTGAAACCGAATTTCTCACACTTACCCATTCTACTTGTTTCAAGTTCTTTACGACCTTATCAACCCGTGTATCCTCAAGTACCTCATTTTCCTATATCCCTTGGGAAAGAGTATGATTTGGTGAAACAATTATGCTCTACTCACTTATGGGAAACTTTGTTAGACTTCTCCTACTTATCACAACCCTTCGAATATAATTTATCTACTCTTCCTATCCCTTTGATCAGAATTGAACATGCATATTATATTATGCCTAATGATTTTTCAATTTGGATTTATCCATTCAGCTTTTAATAAGAATGTAGATGGAGTGACCTTTCAACTTCCATAAAGATGTATAAAGAGACTCAAGATGAATTGAACAACATGACGATATGGGGAGACAACTCATCTGCTGAGCTTGCCAATTTGTCTGAGATCTTATATACGGAGTTCATGCCTAGACATCTCAGCCATGGGATTGCCCAATATAGAGTTCATGGGCATACATCTCATTCATAGGATAGCCCAACTTTTATGAGCTCCGACACAACTCCTCCACGGGTTTGTCCAAATTTGATTGATTTGCAGGCATACATCTCACTTACAAGATTATCAACAATTGTATGGAATTTTATTTAATATTATGAAGAAATTGAATTCTTGATATTGTTTATTATGTGTTTACAATACCACTATTTCTTTCTTTCTGTATTGTCCTCTGAATTGCTAAAATAATTCAGATCAGTGGTATCAGAGCGGATGGTTTTATTGAACTTCGTGCTGAAAGTGAACCTCGGGAGTGCAATATTGCTTTTCACAAGTACCTAAGGATTTTCTTTTGCAAAGTCGGGGAGGTTGATGTTTCTGGCTTCTCATAGCAATGGATCGGATTAACAATCTTGACCCACATGTGAGGAGAGAGATTCTTAAGAGGGTATCGTTCCCCTTTAATACCAGTCTTAAATATGTATGCAAAGCTTGGAGGCACAAGCTGGAAGATGGCAGCTTCTACGATTCCAGAACTAACTCTGGACTATCCGAGAAGTTCGTATGCTTGCTGCATCAAGATGGAATAATAACAATGTATGACCCTGTCTCTAGTTTTGGCGCAGAATTTCCCCTATTCCCCTTGATATGAAACTTGATCATTGTCTGCGTATTGTTTCTTGCAAAAGAAAACTTGTCCTGATTGGTTTGGATCGCGTTGACGAACGGGGTGACAAAAACAAAGACATCTCATTGATACTCGTCTATGATTTTACCTTTGCTCATTGGGGCCGAGCTGCACGAATACCACAGGGTTCTCCCCTGATATTTGCGTGATGACTTTCAAGGTCTCCTCTGCATTTTGATCTACTCAAATAAATTTCATTGCTCTTTGCTTTTATTTTCTGTACACTACACAAAATAGCTGATGCATTCAAGGCTAGAATGCTTGTGGAATTTGAAAAGGCTGTACCGTTTTCCCTACAGTTGCACAATTTCTCTCTCTCAACAGTATGCATTCCAAGCTCGCTGGACTAAATCTGATTACAAACAGTTTAAGGGTCTATTCATTAGCATTGAGGACATGCATATTAAGGACAATTTATTTATTCTGACCTTTGGATGTCACATGATAAACAACTTCATTAAAGATGCAAAGTTTGATAGTCTAGTGCGAGATTTTTATGTTGGAAGCCAGAGAATAAGGGAAGATGAATTTATTATTATTTCTTTTTAAAGTGATCCAGATCATGATAGCTCAGAGGGTAACTCCATACAGGAACTTATCTCAGTATATCTATATTTAGTGTGTATCATGTAGTAGGTGATAAGGCAATGGGGCCCATTGTCTTGTAAGAAGGGAGGAATGATCAGAATTGAACATGTATATTATATTAAATCATATAATAGTATGGCTAATGACTTTTCAATTTGGATTTGTCCATTCGGCTTTTAATAAGAATGTAGATGGAGTGACCTTTCAACTTCCATGAAGATGTATAAAGAGACTCAAGATGAATTGAACAATAGAACAATATGGGGAGACAACTCATTTGCTGAGATTGTTAATTTGTATGAGCTCTTATATACAGAGCTCATGGGCAGACATCTCCACCATGGGATTGCCCAATATAGAGTTCATGGGCATACATCTCATTCATGGGATAGCCCAATTTTTATGAGCTCCGACACACAACTCCTCCATGGGTTTGTCCAAATTTGATTGATTTTCAGGCATACATCTCACTTACGAGATTGTACACAATTGTACAGAATTTTATTTAATATTATGAAGAAATTGAATTCTTGATATTGTTTATTATTTGTTTACAATACCACTATTTCTTTCTTTCGGTATTGTCCTCTAAATTGCTAAAATAGTTCAAATCATCTTTGGACTCCTAATCAAGATAACTTTAATTCTTTCTTAGAATGTATACATGCCATGGCTACTCCTCCTTAGAGTATTTTAACTCAAGAAGATTTACCTTCCATTATAGTTTTTACCCTTATTTATGAAAAAATTATTCAAGTAAATTCAATTGATAATGGATCCATCTTGAATGTGTGTAGCTTGGAGATGTTAAAATCAATCAAATATGATATGAAAAATGTTAAACTTAATAATATTCTTATTAGTGGCTTTCATAACATTGCTAAGAAGAATTTGGGAATTATAACTTTTCCTTTTAAAGTTGGTTTGGTCATCTTAGATGCTCCTATCTATGTTATTCCTAAATGTCCCAGTTACAACCTTCTAGTAGAAATACCTAGGTTACACAATATGCATGCTATTTATTCAACATTTTATTTCAGTATTATATATACACACTCTTTAGATGGATGATAGACCAAATAGTTACTTGAATACATATTATGCTAAGCATTCTCAATCTAGTGAAGATAATGATGAGTTTGAATCAAACACTAAAACCCCACAAAAAGAAGAATATATTTTTTATTCTCTTTCTTATGATGACTAGAAAACTTTAAATTTTAATCCTGTATTAATTAGTGAATATAAAGTTTAAGATAGATTACATTATGAAATCTAAAACTAAAATCAAGACTAAAAACTTTACCCCTACACCTCTTTTAGATAATTTAAGAAATAATTTTATCACTAATTCATCTAATGAAACTATTGAAACCATTAAGTATGATTGTTATGACATGGTGATTTATGTAATTCCTTCAACTCTTTTAGATATCATTTCTCTCTATTGTCCTAGTTATCACCTTCTTGCTAAACATGGATTTAATGGTCAAGGTTGTGGAAAATTTTAGCAACAAAATCATGCTACAGTAGTAAATGACTCACATGTGTGCACATGTCTTAGGATTCAATAATTACAAGTATCCTTAACTCTTTGTAAATATAAATAATATTTTTAGTGGACCTCTCAAGATTTTTAATCTCATCTTGTCACATTTTACCAAGAGCTTTCTCTAGATATCTGTCCTTCTAGATATGTTTTGCCTAAACTTTTGGAGGCATACGCTGATCTCCAAGTATTTTAAATTCAACAAGATAAAACCTTATTATTTGAACATTAAAAAATAGTTTGGTGAAGATGTTGATCCAAAAAACTACCCCAATTCTCTTATTCCTGCAAAATATAGTCAAAACAATAATCTTTCGATTAGTGATACCTTAGATGTGCAAATGGATCCTAATGACCATGAATTTTTTATTAAAATAGGGAAATATCTAAATGAAAATGAATGAAAAGAACGTATTCTCTCCTTGAATTTGACGATATATGTGCTTCAGTATATTCTTAAATGCTTGACATTGAGCCTAAGATAATCACTTAGAATATTATTCTTGAACCCAATGCTAGATCTGTTAAACACAAGTTTCATAAAATGAATCCTAGCATTTCTATTCTGTTAATGTTGAAATAGAAATACTATTGATGATGGGTTGATATGTCCTATCGACTATTCCCCTTGGATCTTGAATATTTTTGTGGTTTCCTAAGGCAAAAATGAGATCATGATGTGCATTGATTTCCTTGACTCAAATAGATCCTCCTTGAAGGTTGATTTTCCTCTTCCCAAAATAGACATGATTGTGGATTCTATTGACGGACATGTATTTAACGATATTTTTCCTAGAACTACACAACATACTTGATTATGTTGTTAATCTTAGAAAAATCTTTGAGAGAGTACATAAGTACAACATGAGCTTAAACTATCGAAATTATGATTTTGGGATTGATAGTGGAAATATTCTTAGTTTTATAATCTCTAACAGAGGTATTAAAGTGGATACTAAAAATATCGACACTATTTTAACATGTCATCTCCATGAAAAAAATCACAAATTTTGGAGTTTACAAGGAAAATATTGGCTATATGCAATTCACTTCACACGTGGTAAAGCATACAATTCTTAACTTCCTTTCTTAAGAAATATAACACTTTCTTTTGGAATGGGGAATGTAAACATTATTTTGAGTAGTTCAAAACTTATTTCGCTAATCTTCCTACCTTGCAATCCACCCAACCAAATAATATTTTCTTTCTTAACACATCAAATTTATCAGAGGTATTAAGTGTTGTCTTAGTTTAGCATGATGATAATGGAAAATGATATCCTATATATGACATACTTTGTACATTGATTAAACATGAGACTCAATAAAATATATTTAAGAAGAAATTTATTGCGTTAGTTTTTCCTTTCCAAAATCTTAGAAAACATCTCTTTAATGAAGAAGCTAATGGTGTATTCAAATTTGATCATTTGAAAAATCTTTTCTCAAAAAATGACTTATGAAGACATCTTTTTAAATGATACTTGGTTTTAACAATGTTTGATTTAAAATTTATTTCTCAAAAATATAGTAAATGATAATCCTTGAATAACCATTTAACTAAGGCTACTTCATCTTTCTATACAATTGACCATATTATCTTTCTTGATGAATATGGGTTACACATTGAAGGTAATGACAATTTGTAATAATGTTTTGATAGGTTGAGATGTCAAACTAGTATTGGTGACAATGTCATTTTGATACCTCCATTAAAGAAGCATATTCTTTTATAGTTTATGATTTAGTTTTATTTCACTATTAATATAGTCAAATGCAAAGCCTATATTGCTAGATTTAAAGTACATCTATCCCTTCAAATCAACCATGTTAAGATATTTGGTGATTCCTAATTGATTGTGCAATAAATTATATCTTTCATTATCTAAGAAATGGTACCTTCTTCAAATCTATAACTAGAAATCCCCAAAATAGGATTATAAAACTTGTGAATTGATACATTATAGTTGAAGAAATTCTTTACAAGTGTTTTTCTAATTGCCTTTTTCTTAGATTCCTAGGTATAGATGAGATTCTCATAGATTTATTAGAATCTCATGGGGGATCTTGTGGGGGGCATTTTTGTAGGAAGTTGTTGGTTAATAAATTTTTGAATGTAAGATACTATTGGAAAACTATGGAACAAGAATCTTTTTCTCTTTCTTTTTTAAGTTACCTCAATGTTAACACCACAAGAATTAGATCCATGCTCCTACAAATGAGCTATTTTCCCAATTAGCTATGTGGCCCTATAGTATATGTAGTTTTAATGTCATTGTTAAAATATATCCTCCTTTTTCTCAAGAAGATACTTATATTCCTATAGATACTAACCACTCTAATAAATAAGTTAAAGTTGTTCCTCTTCACTTTACTACAATTAAGGTAATTTATGGTTTAATTCTTAAAATTATAATAAGTTGTTTGGTATTCTAATAACAATTATTTAAAAAATGGAACTCAAATCCAAAATAAGGAAGTGAAGATAATTTTTCTAATAATAACATATTCACTAGAATTTTTCTATTTTTATTTTCCTCAATCTAATGGTTAAGCTAAAACATCTAATAATGTTATTGAGAATATCCTTAGACAAATGGTTGATAATCATGCTAAGGATTGGTATAAATATTTAAACTACACTTTGTGGGATTATATAACGATTTTCTGCACTAGAGTAAGAATATAGCCTTATGATCTACAATATTTTTAAATTGATATTTTTAAATTATCTCAAGGAAAGGGCTAGGCAAGATATTTTAATTACTATGTTATCAATTGTTACACAACTTATAATGAATTACCCTTGTATCCACTTTGGGCTTTGACCCCCACTGTAAGCCACTCCCAAAGATATGGACCTAGACAATCTCCCCTAAGAACATAAACTACACTTGTGTCCCATACCACAACACCCATAATGATCGAACTCAATTCCTTAATAGGCAACCTGACTATAAGTTGGTTTTGAAACCCCAATTTATCATAAATTCTTATCAAAATAAAATTCATAAAATAAATTTCAATTTGAATCATAAAAATATCATGACATACAATCAAAAAATCATCATAAAAGAAAACTCAAAAACTACTCTAGTGCACATCCTATTTTGGCCAACTAAACAATGCATAGAGAAAACCACCAGAAAAACAAACCTCACAAGACTATAAAGACAATATAAGAAATTACATTGTTTTAAAGCCATATGGTTTAATTCCATCATTTGCTATGTTTGGATTGAGTCATAAACATGTGTTTAAAAATAAAGTAAGAATATGCACATTTGCAATATTATCGTGTTATTAATTTAAATAATTTTAAATCATAAATAAATAAATTAATAGTATAAATAGATATTTTTAGATTTAAATATTAATATCAATTCCATTTCTAAAATATTGATATGACTTCTATCTAAGTCTAATATTAATATATTTTTTCCCTTTCATTCACAATGCAACTAGAGATAACTCCAAGTTGAAATTATAATTTGAATTAAGTTATTTACAATTTCTCTCATAATATTAAATATTCATAACTAGATGATTATATAGTGAACTCCTTTATAACTTCTAGAAATATATATTTATTAACTTATAACTTCCCTTGCAAAAGTAAATATATAACAAGTTATATATAACGAACTAAGAGTTTTAAAAATAATTAATATTAAAAACCCACTTATAAGAAAATAAATAGTATTTATTTATTTAATTTTTGAAATAAATAAATAATAGGTTTAAAGTTTTTAAATTTCAAATTTCCTTTAAATTTATGAAATAAATAATAAGAAATTTCTTTTTTTCTTTTTTAATAATATAAATCAAAAAATTAAATTATATTATTATTACATAAAAATAAACATGAAATTCAATTTTTCACATACCTTTGATCTCTCAAATCATGCAAGCATAATATCCTTAATATATTTATTTTCACATGCATGTATAAGTTTAATTACAACATGCTTTCCTCTCAATTTATATTTTGCTTTTCCAATAAATTACAAACTAATTTATTTTAGATATAAGAAGAATATTTATCTTTATTTAGAAATTTCATGCAATCAGATGGTTCTAATGAAAAATTTAAATTTGAAACTCTACACTAGTAAATTTGGACCTATTTTTTGATGTGATTTTTGTCAAAAGTTTGACAATTACTGATTGATAGCCTTCGTCACTAAACTATTGCCACATGTTTGACACATTGCACAAGTGCCGATGTGTTGATACGAATATCCATCGAAAATCAGCCCCATCAATGTCACATGTTGGCACCAAATGACTAATTTAACATGTTGAACTTTTGATGCCAGCCACAAATGATTCGATGGGATCATTATACTATCGATGACAGACAATGTCAAAATTTTGATGGCAGGTAGAGTTTTGAAGAAAAATATTGGGTCACAATATGCCTTCAACACATTTTGAGAAGTAAGAATGAACTTGTTCAAGTGAGGGGGATTCAATCTAACACTAAAAGTTTTATTAGAGGGTATTTGATCTACTGATTTGCTACTAAGGCTTTGAGAGGCAAAGCAGACAACATAGAGAAGTAAGAATGAACTTGTTCGAGTGAGAGGGATTTGATCTAACACTCAAAATTTTATTAGACGGTATTCAATCTACTAATTTTTTGCTAGGGTTTTGAGAGGTGAAGAAAACAACATAGAGAAGTTTTGAAAGAAGTTGAAAATAGCAACCATAGTGAAGCACCCACAGGTAGCACCAGTGAGATAAGATTCTTGTAGAGGTTTTGAAATATCAAGATATTGTTATTGGTGATGGCACAACAATGGTTGTTGGCATCACTAGTGTTATTCTTAAACAATGTGTGAATTTACTATCTAAGAGTGTTCATCATACCATTATGTCAAAGACCTTTTTATAGGGCCTCTGTGAAGGCTATCAAGCTTTTAAACGCCATGGCTATTCTTGTCAAATTGACAAACTATGACTCTTTGGTGAATAGTGTGATCACTTCTTTGAATAGTAAGGTTGTCAACTAGTATCCTACCTTATTGGTATTGCTTGTAGTTGACATCGTCTTGAATGTCATTGACCTTGCAAATCCTGACATTGTGGATTTGAGGGACATCAAAAAAATTCAAAAATTGGGTGGGACTATTGATGATACAAAGATGGTTAAGGATTTTTTGTTTGATAAGAAGGCAACTGATACGGTTGGAGGCCCCACAAGGATTGAGAATGTGAAGATTGACATAATATAGTTCCTGATTTTACTTCCCAAGATGGACATTGAGTAGAACATTGAGGTCCTTAATTATACAATGATGGATAGGATTTTGAAGGAGGAGAGGAATTATATTTTGGGTATGATAAAGAATATCAAAGCCACTCCATGCAACATATTATTGATCTAGAAGAATATTCTATGAGATATCATCACTGACCTTTTGTTGCATTATTTGTCCAAGGCAAAGATTTTGGTGGTCAAGGATGAAATCAAGGTCATTACCAAGGTGTTGAATTGTTTACCCATTTCTAATATAGAACTTTAGGGAGGAGAAGATGGGGCTAAAATGGATGTCTTTAATAATTTCAATTTATTATTTTGTAAGCATTGTTGGTCTTGATTTGATAAACTTATTCTGATCATGTATATTATCTATACTTATTGATTGCAAAATATTCAGTGCAACATACCCCACCTCTTTATTTTCTTCCTCTATAGAACTTTATAGACAACTACAACTACAAAGACAAGGAATGGCAAAGAAAGGTATACGCACACAAGAATGCTTTCAAACAATAGAATAAATAATTACCATCCATTACAACAAGTATGATGTTGATGCCATCACTATGAATAGAGACAAGTGAATTAAATGGTACTCATTCCAAGTGGAATAAATACAAATAAACAAATAAATACAAATATAAGTAAATAAATAAATAAATTTATTTGGCTCAATCTCTGACTAGTCAGTATGTGTTTTGAAAAACAGAAATATCAAACTTGAAAAAGATGTACATAAATGCAATTAATTTTTATACTTCAATTTTATAAACTTACAAAGAGAACCATAAAATTATAAGAAAATATTGTAGTTTGTACTATTTGAAAGTTATAGTTACAAGTGATAAAGTTATATACATATATACATACATACATATCTACGTACATATATAAATACATACATAAGTGTTTTTATTTATTTATTTTGAAAATATACTTGTATGCTGGTATTTAATTTCAATCTTAATATCTTCTCTCTTATCTTGTGGTTGTGATGATTCTTAAGTTTCATATATAGGGAAATGGAGAGTAGAAATAATTATGATATTAAATGGATACCTAGTATCAATGGGGTGATTACCAAGGTCGATTTCAATACTGAGTGTGTAAACAATAAATTTTGTACACTTTCAGATAAAAGTTCCATAGTGGCTGCACACTTTCTTTGTATACATATTAGGGAAGGTTTAAAGGTTTTTTTTGTTGTGTAGGATTTCCCTCTTATGGGTGTACACCATAACCCTAATTCCTATAAGGAATGGACCAAGAATTAATGAATATTTGCTATTGCATGCAAAATACACTGAATCAACATCCAAGAAATGTGATAGAGGCTCAAGTATAATTCGCATGGTGTTTGGAGGGATACAATAATTCATGGGATGCTGAAGAACCCTTTGGTAGAGTAGAATAGGTGAGATACTAGAGTTTGGAAGACAGTTACTATATTTTTGCTATGTATCTTTGCAAATGAGAACTAGGAGTATAGTAGTTCAGAGAATTAGGATTGATTTAAATGAAAGTCTAAGGGTGTCATTGATAAGAGATAAAACAAAAGAGGCTTATTTACAAGCAAGGTGTTATAGTAAGCTTGCAGATGTTTCAGAGATTGCAGATATGAAGTATGATTTATAGTTAGTTTGTATTATAAAATTTGAGAGTTGTAATGAGTGATTTTTGAAATCTGAGAATATTATTGCCAATCCTAAAGGTGACTCTATTTTTCTAGATTTGTATCATCCATGTTGTTGAGATAAGACATCTAGACTATGGCTCAAAGTGTGATCAAAAGGGATTGTAAATATATATTTTATCATGAATCTCCCAAATAATACTAAGTCATTGGTTATTGTTGTGAGAGATATTTAAAGTGTAAGTCTTCATAATAAGAATAGATATTGAAATTGTAAGTCTTCATAATGATGATCATGTTTACCTTACCATGTGCATCAATGATGATATATTTGATGAAATGTGCATGAAATGGTTCTTCACAAAATTATGTTTGGAATGGATCCAACAACTCGTATTCTGATTGAAATGGCAAACAAAGGAGGCAAAAAAGTTGGTCTCAAATTTGATGAGACTTTGTTACAGTGTGGAAAATAATCTCAAAACCCAACATCTCAACCAATAGTCAATATTTGTGCACTAGGTATGAGCTAGTGTAGGTATTTAATAGTTGTTGTAGTTTTGTGCTGTGTTGGTTATAAGTTTTAAACTCTTCTATTTCTATTGGCTTAGTATGCACCCTGATGCTTTAGAAGTTAAGTTATATAGGTCTTAATTCGACTTTGTAGGTTGCTTATGTTTCCATTAGTCATCTTTTTTGTGTGTTGATAACTATTATGATATCTTTTTTGGAGAGATTCTACAAGTATCTATCTCATTGTTAAGATTTTTTCTAAATAAGGGGATTGATTTTATGATCACATTCATGTCAGATTGTATGAATACTGGGCACCACTAATCAAGCATGTAGCCATAGCTAGCTTGAACTGATGCGACTATATTATCTTGTATCACATAATAAACAATCTGGATTCCTCAAACTCTCTCATCATAATAGTGGATTGTGGAATATAGATGTTAAAAATAGTGGTACATAATTATTCTTAGAAACATACTCTTATAATTTAAACTATGGAAATCTCCTATTTTTAACTTCACTTCTTTTCTTTAGTACCTTTATTATATCATTTCAATTGATTTGATGTCTAAATTATGAAGTTACTTCCCATTCCAATCAAACTAATCAAAGATTTTATTTTTAGAACATAGTAGAACAAGACCTTTCTGTCTAGTTTGGAAATTTTATTATAATCTAATTTTTCCTTCTATCTAATTAGAGGGAATGAAAGGGCCTAAATTTTTCATTGAACATGTCACATGCATTTGAACGTGCTATAAATAAATTTCAAATTTTAGAAAAAAAACCTAATATAGATTTTTTTTGAATTTGACTATATAAATAAACCCTAATACAGTTCACTACTATGATTAATTACTAACACTTAAGATTCTTCCTTTAATAGCATTTCATTGCTACTAAAATAATGTGTTAACAATAAGCAATTGTTGAGAACTACAATGGCTGCAATTGCCCTAGTTGTAAGCTATACACAACCCCGGTTCAAATCTAGGGTCAATTTAGTACACTAGAGGAACATAAAAACATCACATTTTAAAGTCAGAAGGCAAAAGGATTTCAAGATAGAAACTCACA
The DNA here is from genome assembly GCA_028749045.1 of Cupressus sempervirens. Classification (NCBI taxonomy): domain Eukaryota; kingdom Viridiplantae; phylum Streptophyta; class Pinopsida; order Cupressales; family Cupressaceae; genus Cupressus; species Cupressus sempervirens. The sequence goes on along the minus strand of CM053785.1, from coordinate 615,329,846 downwards.
AATTTGGAGCTATAGAGCAGCACCGGTTCAAATCTCTGGCCAATTTTGAACAACAAAAGATAAATAATGTACTTACAGGTCAAAAGTTAAAAGGTTTTCATGATGGAAAAGCCACCATCCTGAAGCCTCGCTCTCGCATGCCTGAGCTTTGCCAAGTGAATGAATGAAGATTCACTTTTCTTTATTTTTTGTTTATATCCTCAAAATTTCAAACTTTTGATGCTTAACTTTTGTCACAATTTTGATGTTATCAGGGTCATATTTTTTATAAACAAGAATTTGACAAGCCAATTTGGCTTGTCATAAAAAAATTAGGTAAAAAATGACCCAAAATAAACTAGTTCTAGTTGTTTAATTTCAATTTTATACAATTAATTTTCCCCATATAAGAAAGGGTTTTAAAAGAATACAAATCATAATCATTTCCTAGATTTTTCTATAGTTTTCCTTAGTCAATTTTTCTTGATCAAGAAGTTTTTTCTTTTAAAAAGCTACAACATAATTCTTTATCCTAAAATCAATTCAATAAATTAATAAGCATTATGCAAGCACCTAGGAAGACACAAAGTAAACAAATCCTTCAATAAAATTCTACAAAGGGTTTTCAAACCCTACCTGAAAAGAACAACTAAAATTTGAGATAATCTATTAATGCATGCAAGTCCAAACCCTCCAAAACTTTCAGCAAATCTTTTGCACCAATTCCAAAATTTTCTCCCCAAAACTTGTATGTGTAATAATGACATGAAAATCCTCTAATATAAATCCTTAAGTCCCTTTAGGTTTTTGTCACTAAAAGTCATAAAATAAAACAATTTTATTTAATTAATATTTTCATACAAATTTAACACACTTTTTAATTAAGATAAAAATATTTTATTTTATTTCCCACCTTATTTTTAATGCAAGTATGTTAAAAGTAATTATTTATTATTTTAATCAATAAAGATAACTAAGGTGCATTATTTAAACACAACTCTAATTAAATCAACATTTATAAAGGATATTTAATATTTAAAATTTTTAAATTTATTTTTCTAAATATAAACTTTAAATTATGTCTTTTAAAGTAGCCATATATTCAAATAATTTCCAAAGATTTAAATATTATCTCATTTTAATTTTTTCCCTTTTCAAATAAAATAATATTTAATAATCTAAATATCAATGATTAACCTAAGAATCATAAATCAACATTCTACCAAGAAAATTATAGTCCAAGCCACATAAAATGACTAAATAAAATGTCAAGAAATAAATGCAAAGAAAGACTCACATGTTTGAAAAGGGAAGATAGTCAAATACAGGTTCTTCTTATAGGACAAGTATTTAGTCTATGGTTGGGATTGGATTTGATCATTATATTCCTATTCTTACCACAAGTTATTGTGATAGAGCACAACTATCCTAATAATTTAGGAAAGTCGATGCTTGGTATCTACAACTTGTGTAAAGGATGTGTGTGTGTGTGTGTGTGTGTGTGCGCGAGCACGCGCGCTCGTGCGCGTACGCGCGTGCACACACACACACACACAGATATATAAGATATACATACAATGACATGGAGTGGTACATCGTGTAGATCCCAACTAATAGGTGATTATGACTCCCACCCTTGACCATATAAGATATATCAGACAAAAAATAAAATAGACACACACACCATACACATGAAAGTATGGGCTGAGTACAATAATATATAAAATAATCATCATTTAGAGACCTATCAAATGACATTATTATGTGTGAAACCACCTTTACTAAGTAGGAATAATTGAAGCATCATTAGTACACTAGTAATCATAATCATCAAATACAACTTGTGAGATATAGTGATCTAAGTAATCATCTTTGATATTTATGTAATTCATGTTATGAAATAATTCGACACATACATAAAAATAATCATAAAATACTTTGACAAATAGAACATAAAAGAAACTATGGGTGGGCATTAAAATAATTGATAAAGATAGTTATAGGAAACAATGATTATTTGAACTTGAAATGCTAGATGAATAACTCATTAATTCTTTGGGACACATTATCACTTATCATAGATCCACTAATAAATGTTCATTTTAAAAGGTAGATTTAGTCCTCTTTGAAAATAGACAACAATAAGAATAAAATTATCTCTCTTTTTCCCTCCCTCCCTCAGTCACTCACTCCCCCATACATGCACGTGCGTGCGCATGCACACAGACACACACACACACACACACACACACACACACACACACACATACACACACACACACACACACACACACACACACACACACACACACACAAATCAATATTTCTTGTATACAATAGACAATATACAAAAAATACCTTATATATCAAAATATGAAAATCTCCTCTATGGGGAAATGTGATTAGGATCCCTCAAATCCATGGCATGATGATGATAGTAGGTGTGATACCATAGTATGGGTATATCTCCTATATGAAATCCTTTCTAACTATATCTATAGTATACTCCATAGCTCCATAGTATTTTAAACTCACAAAGTGTACTTTTCTAAACCCTTCTATCCAAGATATCCCATGGATTGGAACATTCAAATGTCAGCTTAGAGCTCCCTAGTCATGGAGTGCAAGAGGCATAAAATAAGCATGAAGTAAGCTCTCAAATGAGTGTTAGAGATGCAATACTTTCTAGTAAACCATGAAATAGGAGGTTCTTTAGACAAGAGCAAGAATGCAAGTGTCAAAAAGATCTCTCAAGAACACAATACAAAAATAAGCTATGCTAACATGGAGTGCAAGAATGCAACTACACTAAACAAGATGAGCATATTAAACAACCATTGCTAATTAGACTATGGGAACTATACTATGCCAAAGGAAACTAAGATATTCTAAATGAATACAAGCTAACATGGAATATGCAAGAATGAGACAAGAAGCAAGAAGTTCTCCACAAGTGCTCTCAAGAAAACTTATCAAGAAACCTACAACATAACAATACTAAACAATTGGATCCTTAGAGAGGGGGAGAGGTATCTCTTTTAAAGGTAGATGGATGGTTGAGGTCAAGATCAGGAAATGAATGATCAAGGGTGGGGGTTAACTTTTGACATGATCCATATGTAAGAGAAAGTCAAATAATGAAAAGGAGTTGACTTTCCATGTGAGACAAAATCATTTTCTTTTAATTTGTAAATAGGAAAAAGACTTTATGTGTGCACATTGAGTGGGGTAGAAGAATGGGCTCTTTTATTTAATTAAAATGGGGACATTTTCTTTTAATCAAATATAGAAATAGGATATTATAGTCAAACTATAGGTTAAATCAAATAAATCATTTTTTCACAATTTGGCCCAGGCAAATAGTTAATAATTTTTCCAAAATGCTAGGAAGGAGACTAATAGTCCAGATGAATATTTTAAGGTGATTACATTTTCCCCTCTTTGGCTAATGTGTGATCAATTTGGGAACACATTATGTCAAAAAATACAAAAGCCAATAAGGAAGAAATAGATAGAGATATCTAATAATGAAGAACAAAATGCAGAATAAGATAGCAATTCCTCAATACAAAGCCTGATAGTGATAGTACTAAACACTAGGAGAGAGGTGATATCAGAAATCAAGAAGAGTACTAATACCAAGTAGAGCAAATAGGTTAAGAGAAAATGAAAAGATTAGGCATATGATCCTGATAAATATATAGTTGTAGCAAGGAAACCATGATAAACTATTTCTTCCCCATTGGGATCAAAATTGAAATGAAGTAAAGGGGATGTAGAAATAAGCCAGATATGAGAAAATAAAGATATAGAAAAGTCCATGATGATAGATATGTGATTAGAAAAAAAGAGTGACCTTATGGAAGTGATAGAATTCCTAGGTTTGACTAGAGCAGATAAAAAAGGATAACATATGAAAATGAGGTCAAACCAAGTAGACATTTGAGTTAGAAGAGAAAGGTATGAATTGGAATAGGTACAAAATGATGAAGACATGGAGAGATGAAGATGCCTCAAAAAAGATTCAAAGATTAGACCTCAAAAGGTCAGCTAACTACATAGAAAAAATTGAAATTTTGAAACACAATTTTGACTATTAACATGAACTTAGATTTTAATTTTGATCTTAAACATGGATCGAGGATGTTTAAATTTTCCAAGTGTATAATTTTTGGGGAATTCTAAGGAGTTGAGGTCAGAGGACTATATAAGGGGTCTAAAGGTAATTTTCAATTCATTTGTCTTTTGTGATTTTGGAGAGCTCTTGAGTGTTTTGGAGAGAGATCATTGCTCTTGTTGGCATTCTAACCCACAAGCACTATTATGAATGCAGCTAGTTACACAACCAACCACTTGAATATGAGACCCTGATGAGTCTTCAAGAAATTTTCACTTTTTGAGTCATTTAGCATATTTTTAATTTTGTTTTTAATTATTTTCGAAAATTATCATATGATACTTAAAAAGTATTGTATGACTATACTAAGAAATATCATGTGATACTTCTATGCAAATTATATGGCATGATTTGGAACGTTCTATCATATTGGCCATACCCAACTATCACTTAGAATGGTGCAAACTATTGCACACCAAGAAAGTATCACCTGATAGTTGTAAGAAGTATCACACGATACTTAATAAAAAAAAGAAGTATTTCCTAAATGTTATGAAAAGTATCACCTTGGTTATTATTGAGCTCTTTTTGAATGTATAGGACTAAATTTTGAGCATAAGATTGGTTTTTTCCTATCATGTTGATTTGTGTATGATGTTATTGATCTATTTACAGCTGATACTCACATTCCATGTGTTTGATTTGATTATGCAAATTATCTTTCTTGTGCTTATAATCAGATCCCCCAAGGTTGTGGGGTTGCACATCCTTTGTTATCTAGAGGATGAGAAGAAGGCCGCCATAGACCAACATGGGATTCAGGTGGTTGCTATGCATGTTGACCACCATCACTTTGGAGGACATATATCCCATCCTCCCTATGCCATGCTATAGAGACCCTAGAAGTATGCTTTTTGTGTTTTGATGTTTGTTTTTAAGTTTATGATATCCATATGGGGTGTGCTGATATGAGCTTTTACATGTCACAAGTGTATTTCTATCAGACCCTAATAGATGGGAGGTTGTTAGTACAATAGCTATTCAAGGATGTCACCATATTAGACCACCACTTGAGCTAGAAGAGGCTTATAAATGAGAATGAAGACTAGTATCCCTTGCCTTTCCTAATTTTTTCATTTATTTCATAGGCTCTAGTCATTAACATGGGCCAGAAGGGCTTCCCTCTAGGATGGGGTTGATTAGTTGTTGATTTGATAGGTCGGCCAAGACAGATGACATGGGGAATTGTTATCCTTGCATATATATACCATGAGTTACATGAGATAGTATACCAAGATGGAAGGACATGGGCATGTGGCATAGTGCTAGCATAGATATGGGACTAGGAGAACATAATAGTTATATGGCCATGGGTATAGCCGCAGGAGCACAATCACGTATTCATTTATAGATATACAAGGTTCATCCTTTAGAGTCATAGTGGGGATGTGACATATTACTGACATTTATTTGATGAGCTCACATCCTTTGTCTAGCAACTATATCACAAGTGTTCCAGATGATCAGATGTGTGGGAGCTTAAGTAAATGCACTACAACAGACCATTGGTTGGGAGACACTTAGAGATAGTGGAGAAGTTTGTCATTAGCTGAGTTTAACAATAGTTTGGATTGAGATAGGTTATATTGATGGAGACCACTGCATACACTCACTTTCATGAAGAGGAGGAGAGGGGATGGCTACCAATGTTGGATTACTAGATGACTATGCAAGATATAGCGATGCTAATGTAGGAGCCTTGGGACTATCACCCAGATTTGGCAAATGTGGGGTCTGATCTAACCTATTTGTATGAGAGGATAAGACATCCTTTCTTGCATTTTACATGGCCAGATGCACCACCCATGTTAGTAAGACATTATGGAGATGGTGAAGGAAGAAGAGGTAGGGGTGGGACATGAATGGAGGATAGGAGTAGTTCTTAATCTACTGGGGTGAGATAGACATGGGCTTAAGCCTCTAGAGATGAGGAGAGTGAGGATGATGATGATGATGATGATGATGAGGAGGAGGAACATCCATTGTGATGTACAAGGGTGGAGTGAGAAGAGCCACGATAGGGGAATCCTTCAAAGGGTGGAGGAGAGGGTAACTAAGACACATGGATTTAGGCCCTAAAGGTAGAGCTATAGGCAACATTAATTACCATAGTTGTGTAGGATCAACAAATTATAGATGAGTGAGCATGGAGTGAGGATATCCACAAGGAGAGAGACACTATGAGGTAGGTGTCAGAGAATCATGGAGCATGGGCTGCCTACTACTATGCTCCATACAAAGGTGTGGTACCACTAGGAAAAGGATTTCCTGACTATTCAAAGTGAGTGTGTAGATTAGAGGGTGTGGTACAACTATCAGACAAGAGAAAGGATCCACCTCCATAACCACCACCAACCTAGGAGGGAAGGAGTCAATCCTAGAGTTAGGAGTAGGTCTAGGATGATGCCTATTAGCCATTTTTATGCCCACTTGCCAAATTTTTGGGTTGCAGACATGTCCAATAGTTAAATTTGACTTTTTCAAATTTAAATTGTCATGAAAGTTTAATGGATATGTAAGCTTTGACCTTTTATATCTCTAATTCTTAACCATACCCTTCATATTTCATGTTATATGTTGTGCAAATCCAAGCCACAATCTTGTGAAAGTTTCCTTGTTCACACGTGACAAGGAATTAGGACTTAACCATCAATTTAACCACAAAAGTGTGAAATGACTTTCACCATCATCAACATAGCTTCACAAAATTTTATATTTGCATGCAGTTTTTGGTTGCGATGGTGTGAGGGTCAACTACAACAGCTCAATTGTCACATAGTCACAATAAGTTAATGGTTAACCTAGGTTGGAGCTGCAACATTAAAAAATGCTAAGACCCATTCATAGGGTTAAGACATCCAAGTTAATGTTAAGTTGTGACTGGGAGATCATGGTTAAGTCTTGGAGCTCACACAATCATAGAAGTTAAGGCTAACCCTAGATCTAAGTTCTAAAGTAGAAAAACATAGTAAATCGCATGTTCACAAGAGTTTATGAGTAATCATGAATTAAAGTTGCACATATGTGATAGTTCTCCATGTGGATTAAACCTAATGATGTGGAAGTTTCAATGTTAGAATGAGTTGGCATAAGGGAAGGTTTTGATTGGTCAAGGTATTGATAGGGATGGTAAACTAAAACTTTCTTTTAGTCATCAAATGATGAAAAATAAACGAATGCCATTATGTCACTAATGAAAGCTTCTAGATTTTTAAATATAGTGACATAATGATAGCTTGACACATGGAAAGTGGCAAGACCATCCCATGTAAGGAGCTGCCAAAGGTTTTCTATCATGAATGAAGCTCTAGTTGTCAACTTCCTATTCGCTGTAGATATAAACACAAGGAGAAAAATGAGATAGTGAGAATGCAACATGTGTCCTAGTGGGCCCATCATAGTTCATAATATATTTCTTTTGTTCCACAGTCAGATTGAGTATAGATTGAAGGTTGCCATTATGTTGGTAGACAAAGTTGCAAGGTTATTAATCATAGTGATATAATAACAAGCTACCATGTATCTAATTGGACCTGATCTTTTAGTTCCTATTCTCATAGCTTCGCAAGAGCCAATTTCTAAGGGGTAATTCATTCAATGAAGGTTCACTCATTCAAGTGACATGTGTTCTACTGGAAAATAAAGCAAGAAGGTCTTCTAATCTCACAATAAGTTTTTTTTCATAAGATCATGAGCGTAAAGGGTATAACCAATGATGTTATGACTAGGTCTCTGGGCTACAATCTGGCATAGGATCATGAAGGAAATTTTGGGGTCTCCCAATATTATGATAATTAGTTGTTGTAACATTGTAGAGACATATGGTGTCATGGAGATTATAAGAGATTTATGATCTTATGATGTGCTGTTGTTCATGGGATTGTAGAGGTAGATGCTGAGGGTTGTGACCATATGAAGCAAGGTGTTATTGTGTGGTTGTGACATCATGAGATCATAGAGAAAAAGAGAAAGGGACATGTGACCATATGACAATCAATAGGTTGTTAGATCTCAAGGACAAGTTCAGTGCTTTACAAATCTATGAAGAAGTGGTGTGTCATAAGATCGTGAAGGAGGAAGAAGGGCCTGATTTCATGATGAGTTACAATGGTAAGATCATAGATATTATAAAAGGGATCTTCAACTATGAGATATATTGATGATCATAAGATCGTAGAACTAATATTCTAGGTTGAAGATGATACGAGGGATTGACTTCATTAATGATTGGAAGATAATAGGTCCCCAGGTTGACCAAAAGGGTGTTTTATTTTTTGAGCTAAAAGGTATGAAAGGTCTTCAAACAATGAAATATCAAAAAAGGTACAGGCTAGAGGTTGTATATATTTAACTCGTTGATATATTTGATTTGGCATTTCAAGAATGAAGTAGGAAACTATTTAATGGCGAATCAATCTTTTGATCATTTCATACCACTTTTTATGATCTCCATGCATGGTAAACATAAAGGACATTGCTCCTGCTGCTTGGTTTATCCATCTACCCAATAAAAATGATGGTGGCTACCATTTTTATCTTCTCAGGGCTCTATTTGATGAAAGATATAATTTCCTGCATTTAGATGTGTACCTTGATCAAATCTTTGCTAGATTTGTAGTGATTGTTCTTTGCAACTTTAATTGTAGTAGTTGAGCTAAGCCTTAGGGTAGAAGCTATCTTAGTTATTCTTGAACTATAAAAATCAAGTTTTATGACTAAGGTAAACTTTAAGAAAGTCATCTCGAAAAAAAAAAAATTAAATTATTGATGAATATTTCATTATTTTGAAAAAACAAAATTATTTCTATCGGTGAATCTCTTAATCTTTTATTCTAAATATGATTAATATTAGCAATTATTTTTCAAATTATAATTTTTTTGTATAAAATATTGACCAATCTTAATAATAATAGGAAGTTCATTAATCACAATTGAACATTTTTTACCTCATGGAATATTATGAGGATCATTATATATACTTTAAATCAATAGTAAAAATTAAATATTGATGATCTATCCCTAAAGTAACTAATAATTATGATAATTATCTGTCACTTCAATTTAACTTCTCCAATAATATATTATATCTATGTGACTCAAATCTAATCATGTAACAAATATTGTGGCAAATATATGAGTTTAATTTTTTAAATAAAATAAATTATTGAGTGATTTTAAATATTCTAGAACTAAATTTTATAAAACTATGGCAATTTAGGTTGTATCAAATTATAAATTATTAGCCAAAGTACTAGCCAAAAAATTCTTAAATTAGCCAATTTGCGAATATTAACCACTAAAAAATACCTTGTTTGTGACTCTTCTGAGGGTCGGTCAAATTTCCTCCAATTCTATAACAATAGTATTCTGTGATCTATTATTATAATTTCCTTTTGTCTATGAATGAATATGATTCTCTATTGTACCTCATTCTCCCATCAATATTATTGCACAATCTTCTTGCCTCTATTAATTTTTTGTTTTCATTCTTCAATTTGCAAGACAATACCTACTTTTTCTTCTTAGATGTTATACAGTGAAGTTCCTTCCTTGTAGTATCTTGTTTGGTTCTTGATTTTCATGTGATTTTCAAGTTAATGCAAAGGTTGAATCAGTTTATCTTGATATTGTATTTATGAATAGTGCATTGTTAGGTGGAGATAAGGCTGAACAAACTATTTTGGTGTATCACCCTTTTTGATTAGATTAGGTAGTTTTTTCTCATGCATCCCTTCTCCCTTTTCCCCTCAAGAAGTAGTTAGATGCAACCTGATAGTAAGGAATCCAACCTTCTCTTGAGACTTAATCTCATTATTCAAGTCCCATGACTTGGAGATTGTTTCCATGTTTCACATGGTTTCCTTTAGGTAAAAATTGAGGCAAGGGTGCAAGCTTTTGTGACAACAATTTTTGGCATTCTTGGTGGGATAGATATTGAAGTATTTCTAAGTTTACTAGTTCATTGGTGTCAAAGAGAAGAACTTCAAATTATGTTGAGGAGATAGTGCTGCCCCTAGCATTCTAGGCATTTAAGAACCTCACATTCAAGCACTTGGAGACTCTACTCTACTTTCACATCTAGTTCTAGACTAGAGTTGCTATGATTCATGCCCAAAGCTCACACAAGGGCATCTTCTAGAGGTACATTTCACTACACTAAGCTTTCATTTTCAAATCTTAGAAGAAAAAAGAATAGATCTCTCTATCACTAGTTAGGAGTATAGAAGAAATACATACACCTACAAGATCTCTCTCTACTCCTCCTATTGATTATAGCCTAGGATACCATCTACCCATTTAAATAGATCATTGTTTCATATGAACCTCCCTAGAGCCCATGCTTTTGCAACCTTTAATAGTTGAAGTCCCCTCCTTCTAGCTCAAAGACATGATATCCTAGTGTCAACTCTTAAAAGTATACCAGACTTTACTAGCGAGACTTCCATCTCCCCTATAGAACATATTGAAGAGATATCAAATATCTTTAATATAGATTGTATTATAAAGGATGATTTTGTTGTTAGGTTGTTAGCCTCAAAGATAAAATGAAAGGCCTTATAATGGTATCGAGGTCTACCACACAACTTTATTACTGATTGGGATGGATTAGGAGTAGGAATTCAACAACATTTTGAACATAAGAGTGATCAACTATCACTTTAGAGAAGCTAACAACTATTAAAAGAGCACCCCATGAATATATGACAAATTTCATTTATAGATTTTAGAAGACATGGTATAGAATACCCACTACAGTAAAACCTTCCCCTGGTAATACTTTCTTGTATTACCCCATAGCCTTTAGTAGTGTTATTACAACCACTTTACAATCCATGGGAGGAGACACCTTACCAGCTCCCTATGAAATTTCTATAAGGAAAGAAAATTTCTTGATATAAGGAGGGAAGTTAGCTTGAAGGCTTCCAATGCCTTTCTTTCCATACATGCCTAACCATCAACCTACTATATTACCCATTCCAACCACTTTCACAAGTCAACCTATTACTATTGCCCCTTCATTTTACACATCTTCGAATGGGATAGATGAGATTAAAGATATGATGTAGTCTATGATGCAAAATATAGACAAGAAGTTGTAGGGTTAGGTGAAGAAGCTAGAGGATAGCTTCTTAGTGATATAGAAGATGAGAAACAAGGTGGTGACCCTAGAAAGATATCAAGCACAAAAAAATAAGCCTCCCCAACTTCAGTATCAAGGTCCCATACATAATAGGCGTCCAAATCAAAATCAGGGTTATGCCCCATATAATCAGAATATACCTACTCATAACATCCCTACTACAAATGAAAATACAAATCAAAATAGGGCTGTAGTCCCTCAGAGAAATCTTTCTCAAGACTAAGATTTTTTTCCTTGTAGGTATTCATATGGCTTTTGTATGTTTTACAAGGCATAATCTTTCCTAGCACTAGCTACACAAGATCAAGTAATGGGACAACAATAAGTGCTAGTCAATCTACTGATGCTTCTGATCTACAAAAACAAGATTATTGTTCTTTCTTGAACCATCAGAAAGAAGAACATTGGCATGTTAATCATGATGCCATAGCTAATAATACCAAAATAAAATGAAGAGATATTGAGGATTCCATCCCTCCTCCACTAAATCAAGCTTCAACTTCATGTGCTACTCCTCATGTGCTAGTGATGAATGCACAATACAATGTTACTTCTCAGAAAAAGAAGAGCATAAGAAACTATTAGAAGCATGAATGCTAATGATATTCCTATGGGGGAGTATTGTAGATATGTTACTATGATAATATGTTACATTCATGACTTATTTTGTCATTGATGTCAACATAACAGTCTTTTATGGTATCTGATAGAAGAACAATAAAAAGATTAAGTTGGTATGGATGGCTAGATGATTATTCTCACTATCTGAGGTTATGAGAGAAAATTCTAAGTATCTAGTATATGTGGTTTATGTTAGATGAAGAAATGATAAGTCTAGAAGAAGTTATGTAAGTTTTGGTGATGTTTATTTTGAGATGGAGTTTACAAAGACATGTTCTAGTAAACTTGTTATATCTCTTAGTAAAATTGTTATTCTAAGAATCAAGGTTGAGAATATGAAGAAGGCATGTTGTTGATGATGTGGCTAAGCTTTCTTGTCATAATATTATGTCTATATAAATTTATTCAAGTCGCAAGGTGGAAGATTAATGTTATCTCTAAAAGTAACATGTTCTTAATGTGGTCCTATAATGATTAAGTGGAAAGGTCTAACAACTGACTTAGAAATTCTTTTATAGACTTGGTATAAAGGTAGGACATTTTTCTTTATCATGTGCATTGATGAGAAGTAATTCAAAGTAGTAGAAAGAGCAAAATGCAAAGTTGAGTAGAGCAGAGCGGAAGTGAAGGAAACTTCATTGCCGAGGTTTTGCTAAGTGATCTGAGGTTTGATATTTGGATCTAAGGTTTGTGACCTGGTCTAAAAGGTCTAACAATGATTGATTCAATTGATATAATAAAGGAGAGAAGAACATAAAAGTAAATTATATGTTTGAGCAGCAAGCTCTTCTTGTAGTTGAAATTGCATGTTTGGGTAGTGGGCTCTTCTTGCATACATTGTACTACAACTCCTAATAGGGTTGAAATCTCCTAATAGGGATTCAAAGTCTTCTAATAGGGACTCATATGTAGTAAATAATGTAATAGACTACTAATAGAGTCCATCCTTTAACAAGGAATATTTATATTAGTGCATCATCTTGTGGGCATCATTCCCACTAGGGTTTTCCCTCTGATCAAGGGTTTCCCCTGTTAACATATCTAATGTAATTTTCTATGTGCATCTTATTATAGTTGTTTTTTACTTTGGTAGAATCATTAAGTTTTTTTAAAGAAACTATTATTTATAACAATTGGTATCAAAGCATCAGGTCCTTGAAGACAAAGTTTAACAACTTTGGGAGATCCATTGCAAGTATGTTTAGGAAATATAGTTTGAAGTTTGATGTAACAAGTTATGATAGCTGAAAGGAAAAGATGAAGACACATCTACTGTGTATGGGCCTGAGATATTGGATCTTGATAAAAGTAGTGAAGACAATAATTTCTGAAAAAGATTTGAAAAAATATACCAAGGATGAAAGAGATGTTTTTATGCGATACATGAGAGCTAGAGAAACACTATTGATTTCACTTCCTAAAATTGAATACAATCAGGTAAAATCACTTGCTACTTCACACTTGATTTAGAAAGCTTAAGAAACTAGTTATGAAGGTGATGCACATTTATAAAAAGTTGAAGTTACAAAGTTGGATTTGCCCACTTCAAGGTGTTAAAATGATGGAAGATGAATCTGTAAGAACATATGTTGGCAAGATATTAGAAATTACTTTATGTATTAAATCTCAAGGAGGAACCAAAGAAGACGATGAGGTTATATGGAAGATATTGAAGACTTTAACACCACCATTTAAGTCAGTAGTTCAAATGATACTATTGTTGATATCTTGTACCAAAGATTTCACAAAGGACACATTTCTTGGAATGCTTGAAGTAGTTGAGAATGAACTTAGATAGTCCAGAGAATTGACCGAAATAGAGATAGCTTTCAGTGCCTTGAATATTCAACCTAGTTTATCAAGGAGCACAAGTGCTAGAGGAGATTTTGTTAATAGTAATAGAGTGAACAAGGATAGAAATATTGAAGGAGTAGCCCTTCTGGTAAGAAGAGAAAAAGATGGTAAGAAAATATTTAAATGTTGGACTTGTGATGAATATGGTCATTATGAATCTAAGTGTCCTAAAAGAGAGAAACAATATAAAGGAAATTACAAACCTAGAAGAAATAGAGAGTGTTTGTATGCAAATGAAGAAAATGATTTTGATGAAAAAGCAATAAGTGGTAGTAATGATGAAATTGGATTTCTAGTAATTAAAGAAGAAAGTCCAGAGAAAGTAGCTTTGGTGTCATAGGTTGAAAAGAAATCTAATTAGATAATTAATAGTGGTTGTTCACATCGTATGACTGGTGATATGAACAAGTTTGTTGACTACAAAAGTCAGGATGGGGGCATTGTTAGAGTTGGAAACAATGTTGCATGCCAAGTTAAAGGTATTGGATCTATAACTCTTGATGGCATAACTAATATAGAGGATGTATATTTTGTTGATGGTTTGAAGCACAATATTTTGAGTATTAGAAATCTAGTGGACAAAGTTTATCAATTATAGTTCATAGAGAAGACATGCATGATCAGAGAAAAAAATGGAAAGGTAATTATAATAGGAACCAAATCTAGAGGTAATGTATTTCAGTTGAATCCTACTAAAATGATATGTTTGGTTGCAAAGGTAGATGATAGTTGGTTATGGCATAATATATTTTATCATGTAAAATTTGATAGTATTGTGAAGATTAGTAATATGTTTGCAGTTAGAGATTTGCCTAAGATTGTAAAGCCTACTAACACAATTTGCAAGGATTGTGTTTTGGAAAAGCATAACAAAACTTCTTTTCCCAACAAGAAGTTTACTACTAAAGAAAAATTGGAGATTGTAAACACAAATCTCAACAGTCCTACAAAGACTAAAGGATTCTTTGGTGAAAGGTATTTTATGATTCTAGTTGATGACTTTCCTAGAATGATGTGGATTGCATTTCTTAAAGAGAAATCTAAGGCATTTGATAAGTTCAAGATATTTAAGAATAGAGTTAAGAATGAACCTAGTATGAAGATTAAATGTTTAAGATTAGATAGAGGAGGAGAATTTACTTCAAATGAGTTTAACATGTTTTACGAAGAAAATGCAATCAAAATATAGTTATTAGCTGTGACAACCTTTGAATAGAATGGCATTGGAGAGAGGAGGAACATGTTAGATATAGAAGAAGTAAAAGCTATGTTAGCTGAGAATGATGTATCCAAGATATTTTGGAGAAAAGCTGTGAATACAAAAGTCTACATTATGAAGAGAGTGCAAGTTAGGAAACACACATACAAGACCCCTTATGAACTTTGGTTTTGTCACTACCTATAGTTAAGTATTTCAAAAAAAATTGTAGTAAGTGTTATATAAAAAGAGATGTCAATTTTGGTAAGTTTGATGCTAGAAGTGATGAAGGTATGTTTTTTGGTTATTCATTGAAAAGAAAGGCTTATAGATGTTATAATTTGAGAACTAAGACTATTATGGAAAGTGCACATGTGTGAATTGATGAGATATTCAAGATACAAGAGAGAGTATTTAATTATAATTCAGATGATGAATTTTTACTAAACCAAGGAATGATGGAGTATTTCTTGAGACTGACAATGATTTGTAGAATGAAGGAAAGCCAAGGCAAGAACAAAGCTTAAAAACTTTAGTAGAGAAAAGAGTTGAGATAGAAACTTCTACTTTGAGAAAGAATATGATAAAGAATCACCCATCTGAGCAGATAATTGAAAGTAGAGATAAAGTTGTGATGAGAAGAAGAAAATTCAATGATAATGATGTTTGATATCTCAAGTTGAACCTAAGAATGCAGATGAAGAATTTCAAGATGATTATTAGAAACAAGATATGAAAGAGGAATTCAATCAGACAGTAAAAAATGAGACATGGGAATTGGTCCTCAGACTAGTAGACAAGAATGTGATAGGAACTAAATGGGTATTTAGGAACAAAAAGAATGAACAAGGAAAAGTTGTAGGGAAAAGAAAAGATTGGTATGCAAAGGTTACTCACAACAAGAAGGAATAGACTATGATGATACCTATGCTCTAGTGGCTAGAATAGAAGCATTAAGATTATTCTTAGTCTATGCAACACAAAATAAATTCAAAGTATATGAGATGGATGTCAAGTTGACATTTTTGAATGAAGAACTTGAATAAGAGGTGTACATAGAGCAGCCTAAAGGTTGTCCTTTGACAGATGACTAGGACATAGTATGTAAACTGAAGAAAGCATTGTATGGCTTGAAGCAAGCACCCAAAACCTAGTATGCAAGGTTGGTCAAGCATTTGAAAGAGCTTGGGTATAGCAAAGGTATGTAAAATAGTAATCTCTATTGGATAAAAAATTGATGATGGTTTAATGATTTTGGTAATATTTGTTGATGATATCAAATTTGGAGGAAATGATAATGAAAGTGACAAGTTTACTAAAGAGATGAAGAAATAATTTGAAATGAGTATGATAGAAGAAATGAAATATTTTCTAGGATTACAGATTGTACATAATAAATAAGAAATATTTGTTTCTCAAGCTATGTATTTGAAGGATTTATTGAAAAAGGTTTAGTTTGGAAACATGTAAACCTGTTGGAAAACCTATGGTAACTAGACACAAGTTATCTACAAAGGACGAGACACCTACTATTGAGCAGAATAAGTATAAATCTATGATTGGGGGATTATAATATCTTACTTACACAAGGCCAGATATAGCAAATCAATTGGAATTGTTGCAAGATTCCAAGCTAATCCCAGAGAAGTACATTATACAATGGTCAAAAGGATATTTATATATCTGAAAGGAACATTAGAGTTCAGATTGTGGTATGATAGATCCAATGATTTTACTCTAAGTACTTATATTGATATTGATTGGGCAGGTAGTATGGATGAAAAAGAGAGCACCAATGGTGGAGCCTTATTTCTCAAAGGAAGATTGGTTTCTTGGCTAAGGAAGAAGCATGATTGTACATCACAAAGTATGGTAGAAGCAGAATATGTTGTAGAAAAAAATAATTACAATCAAGTTGTTTGGATGAAGTAAATGCTAAAGGATATAAGAATAGATATTAGTGATCTTTTTGTCATACATTGTGACAATACAAATGCAGTAATTATATCTAAGAACCCAATGTTGTATTTGAGTATAAGCACATTTCTATTAAGTATCACATGTTAAGAGAGAAAGTTTTAGAAAAGGAAATTAGATTGGAGTATGTGAGTACTAAAGAGTAGATTGTAGATATATTCACTAAGCCTCTTCTCAAAGAAACTTTTGAGTATTTGCGAGGTATGCTAGGGTTATACCCCTTCCTACATTAGAGTAGAAGATGCAAGAGTGCATCAGTCCGGTGTAACAGAGCACCATTATTTGTCTAGACTAAATGCTGATGCTTCCTATATGGGGAAGTATCTGTGATGGATAGAGTCATCTAGGACTGTTGTTGGATGTTGTTTTGAATAGTGGCTTTGGACACTTAAGCTAGTAATAATTAGTTGTTGCTGAGTTTAATGGTTGCTGAAACCTTTGACATTGATGTCAATGGGGGAGAACTACAACATGAAAAACATCATGAAGAGAAGACAAGCAAAGAAGTATGACATGGAAAGATAGTTTTATGGAAAGCACATTGAGGTATATCAATGGGGGAGAATGATTGATAAAGAGGATTTGAAAAGAAAGATTAATAGTCTTTTGTTGGTATTCTTGGAACTAGATTTTTTTCATCTATGTTTCCATCAATTCCAAAGGGGGATATTGCTGGAAGCATGAATTCTTATGATATTCCTATGGGGGGGTATCGTAGATATGTTACTATGATGATATGCAACATTCATGACTGAGTTTGTTATTGATGTCAACATAGTAGTCTTCTATGGTATTTGATAGAAGAACAGAAAGATCAAGTTGTCACGGATGACTAGTTGACTATTTTAATTATCTAAGGTTATGAGAGATACTTCTAAGTATCTAGTATATGCAATTAACATTGGATGAAGAAATTATAAGTCTAGAAAAAGTTATGTAAATTTTGGTGATGTCTATTGAGATAGAGTTTAAAGAGGAATGTTCTAGTAAACTTATTATATCTCTTAGCATAATTGTTATTATGAGAATCGAGGTTGAGGATACGAAGAACACATGTTCTTGATGATGTGGCTAAGTTTTCTCATTATAATACTATGCTTATGAAAAGTTATTCAAGTTGCAAGGTAGAAGATTAATGTTTTCGCTAAGTGTAACATGTTCTTAATGTGGTCCTATAATGACTAATTGAGAAGGTCTAACAACCAAATTAGGATTTTTTTATGGACTTAGTATAAGGGAAGGAAATTTTCATTTATCATGTGCATTGATGAGAAGTAATTGTAAGTAGTAGAGAGAGTAGAATATGAAGTTGAGTAGAGCAGAGTAGAAGTGAATGAAACTTAATTGCCAAGGTTTTGTTGAGAGATCTAAGGTTTGATATTTGGATTTGAGGTTAGTGACCTATTCTATAAGGTCTGACAGTGATTGGTTTGGTTGATAGAATAAAAGGGAAGAAAAACATAACACTAAACTAGATGTTTGAGCAATGAGCTCTTCTTGTAGTTGAAATTGCATGTTTGGCCAGTGGGCTCTTCTTGCATACATTGTACCGCAACTCCTAATAGGGTTGGAATCTCCTAATGGGGATTCAAAGTCTCCTAACATGGACTCTATGTACTAAATTTTGTAATAGACTCCTAACAAGATCCATCCTCTAACAAAGAATATTTATATTAGTACATAATCTTGTAGGCATCATTCCCACTGGCCTTTTCCCTTTGATCAATGGTTTCCCTCGTCAAAATATTTGGTGTAATTGTATATGTGCATCTTATTATGGTTGTTTTTTACTTTGGTTGATTGGTTAAGTTTTTTTTAAAAAGATAAATGTTTTAATTATTGGATAACTAATTCACCCCTCCCCCCTCTCAGTTATCTTGGTGGACTATTATTTCTAACAATTGGTATCAAAGCATTAGGTCCTTGAAGATAAAGTCTAACAACTTTGGGAGATCTATTACAAACATGTTCAGGAAAGATTGTTCAAAGTTTGATGGAAAAGATTATGATAGTTGGAAGGAAAAGATGAAGACACATCTATTGTGTATGGGTTCGAGATATTGGATCTTGATAAAATCAGCAAGGACAATCATTGCTAAAAAGGATTTGGAAAATTGTAGCAAGGATGAAGGAGAACTTTTTATGTGTGACATGATAGCTAGAGAAACAATATTGATTGCACTTCCTAAAATTGAATGCAATCAGGTAAAATCACTTGCTACTTCACATTTGATTTGGAAAGCTATGAAAAATAGTTTTGAAGGTGATGCACATTCTAAGAAGTTGAGGCTAAAAAGTTGGATTTGTGCATTTCAAGATGCAAAAATTATGGAAGATGAATCTATAAGAACATATATAGGCAGGATATCAGAGATTATTGAAGGTATTATATCTCAAGGAGGAACAAGAGAATATGATGAGGTTATATGGAAGATATTGAAGACTCAAACACCACTATTTAAGTCAGTAGTTCATATGATATAGCTATTGATATCTTATACCAAAGATTTTACAAAGGAGTCATTTCTTGGAAGACTTGAAGTAGTTAAGAATGAGCTTAGACAGTCCAGAGAATTAACTAGAATAGAGACAACTTTTAGTGTCTTGAATGTTTGACCTAATTTATCAAGGAGCACAAGTGCTAGAGGAGATTTTGCTAGGAAAAGTAGATCTAAGGAGGACATAATGATTGAATAAGAAGTAGCTCTTCTGGTGAAAAGAGAAAAATGAGGTAAGAAAATCTTTAAATGTTGGACTTGTGATGAATATGCTCATTATGCATTCAAGTGTCCTAAAAGAGAGAAAAAAGTATAAGGGATATTGCAAACCTAGAAGAGATAGAGAGTGTTTATATGAAAATCAAGATAACGATTCTGATTAACAAGCATTAAGTGCTAGTGAGGATGAAATTTGATTTGTGGAAATTAAAGAAGAAAGTCTAGAGAATGTAGCATTGGTGGCATAGGTTGAAAAGAAATCTAATTGGATAATTGACAATGATTATTCACATCATATGACTAGTGATACAAACAAGTTTGTTGACTTCAAAATTCAGGATGGAGGCATTGTTAGAGTTAGGAAAAATGCAGGATGCCAAGTTAAAGATATTGGATGTATTTTTTTTTCATGGTTTAAAGCATAATGTTTTGAGTGTTAGACAACTAGTGGACAAAGGTTATTAGTTGTAGTTAATAGAGAAGACATGAATGATTAAAGATAAAGATGGAAAGGTAATTGGAATAAGAACTGGATCTAGAGGTAATATATTTCAATTGAATCCTACTAAAATGACATGTTTGGTTGCAAAGGTAGATGATAGCTAGTTATGGCATAAGAGATTTTTTCATATAAGCTTTGATAGTATTATGAAGACTAGTAGTATATTTGTAGTTAGAGATTTTCCTAAGATTTTAAAGCCTACTAACACAATTTGCAAGGAGTATGTGTTGGCAAACAATAACAAAACTTCTTTTTCCTACAAGAAGTTTACTACTACAGCAAAATTGGTGATTGTACACATAGATCTCAATGGCCCTACAAAGATTAAAGAATTCAATGGTGAAAGGTATTTTATGATTCTAGTTGATGACTTTTTTAGAATGATGTGGGTTGCATTTCTTAAAGAGAAATCTTAGGCATTTGATAAATTTAAGATATTCAAGAATAGAGTTGAGAATGAATCTATTATGAAGATTAAATGTTTAAGATTAGATAGAGGAGGAGAATTTAATTCAAATGAGTTTAACATGTGCCATGAAGAAAATGGAATTGAAAGATAGTTATTAGCTTTGAGAACCCCTGAACAGAATGGCATTGTAGAAAGAAGGAACATGTCAGTTACAAAAGCTACAAGAGCCATGCTAGTAGAGAATAAGGTATCCAAGACATATTGGAGAAAATCTCTGAATACAACAATCTACACTATGACCAGAGTTTAAATTAGGAAAGATAGAAACATGACCCTTCATGAACCATGTTTTGGTCACTCACCTACAGTTAAGTATTTCAAAATTTATGAAGTGTTGTATCAAAAGAGATGATAATATTGGTAAGTTTGATGCTAGAAGTGATGAATGTGTGTTTCTTGGTTACTCATTAAAAAGAAAGGCTTATAGATGTTATAATCAGAGAACTAAGACTATTATGGAAAGTGAAAATGTGAGAATCGATGAGAAATTTAGGATACAAGAAATTTAGATGATGATGTTACTAAGCCAAGGAATGATGAAGTATTTCTTGAGACTAACAATGATTTGTAGAATGAAGGAGAGCTAAAGTAGGAACAAAGCTTGAAACCTTCAGTAGAACCAAGAGTTGAGATAGAAACTCTTACTTCATAAAAATACATGAAAAAAAATCACTCATCAGAGCATATCATCAGAAGCAGAGTTAATGAAGAACTATGTTTGATATCTCAAGTTGAACCTATGAATGTAGATGAATCATGTAAAGATGATTATTGGAAACAAGCTATGAAAGAAGAATTTGACTAGATAGTAAAGAATGAGACATGGGAATTAGTCCCTAGACCACTAGACAAGAATGTGATAGGAACTAAATGGGTATTCAGGAACAAGATGAATGAACAAGGTGAAGGTGGAAGGAACAAAGCAAGATTGGTATGTAAAGGTTACTCACAGCAAGAAGGAATAGATTATGAGGAGACCTATGCTCTAGTGGCTAGAATAGAAGTAGTAAGATTATTCTTAGCCTATGTAGCATAAAAGAAATTCAAAGTGTATCAAATGGATGTCAAGTCAGTATTTCTGAATGGATAACTTGAAGAAGTGTACATTGAGTAGCCTGAAGGTTATCCTTTGATAGATGACAAGGACATAATATGTAGATTGAGAAAAGCATTGTATAGATTGAAGCAAGCACATAGAATCTCATATGCAAGGTTGGACAAGCATTTGGAAAAGTTTGGATATAGCAAAGGCATGGAAGACAATAATCCTTATTGGAAAGAAATTGATGATAGTTTGATGTTTTTGGAAATATTTGTTGATGATATCATACTTGGAGGGAATGATGAAGAAAGTGAGATGTTTGCAGAAGAGATGAATAAAATAATTTAAAATGAGTATGATAGGAGAAATGAAATAGTTTCTAGGATTATAGATTGTATAGAATAAAGAAGGAATCTTTATTTCTCAGACTAAGTACTTGAAGAATTTACTAAAAAAGGTTTGGTTTGGAAACATGCAAATCCATTGGAACACCTATGGTAGTCGGATACAAGTTATCTACTAAGGATGAGACACCTATTGTTGAGCAGAAGAAGTACAAATCTATGATTGGAGGATTGCAATTTCTAACTCACACAAGGCTAGATCTAGCAAATATAGTTGGAATTGTTTCAAGACTCCAAGATAATCCCAGAGAAGTACATTATGCAATAGTCAAAAGGATATTTAGATATCTAAAGGGAACATCTGAGTTTGGATTATGGTATGATAGATCTAATGATTTTACTCTAAGCACTTATACTGATGTTGATTGAGTAGGCAATATGGATAATAGAAAAAACACCAATGGTGGAGCCTTCTTTCTTGGAGGAAGATTGGTTTCTTCGTTAAACAAGAAGCAAGATTTCACATTGTAAAGTACATCAAAGGCATAATATGTTGCATCAACAAACAATTGTAATCAAGTTGTTTGGATAAAATAGGTGCTAAAGGACATAAGGATAGAAATAAATGAACTTGTTGTCATATATTGTGAAAAGAAAGCACAAAAAATATGTCTAAGAATGCAGTGTCACATTTGAGGACTAAGCACATTTCTATTAAGTATAACATGTTAAGAGAGAAAGTTGTAGAAAAGGAAATTAGATTAGAGTATGTGAGTACTAAAGAGCACATTGTAGATATATTCACTAATCCTCTTCCCAAAGAGACTTTTGAGTATTTGAGAGGTATGCTTGGGGTTATACCCCTCCCTACATCGGACTAGTAGATGCAAAAGTGTATCAGTCTAGTGTAATAGAGTACCATTGTTGTCTAAACTAAATATTGATGCTTCCTGTATGGGGGAGTATCTATGACGGACAAAGTCATCTAGGACTCTTGTTCGATGTTGTTTTGAACAGTTTCTTTTGACACTTAAGCTAAGAAAGAATTAGTTGTTGAAAATTTTTGATGTAGTAAAGTTAGTTGTTGAAACCTTTGACATTGGTGTCAATTGGAGAGATCTTTGGTATGAAAAACAACATGGAAAAAAAACATGTATAGCATGACAATTGGAAATGTTCAGCACGAGTATAGTAAGTTCAAAAGAAGCATAGCATGTAATGATAGTTTGATAGAAAGCACATTGAGGTATGTCAATGGGGGAGAATGATTGATAAGTAAGATGAACATTCTCTTTATTGGTATTCTTGGAAGTAGATGTTTTTCCTCTAGGTTTCCATCAATGCCGAAAGGGGTAGATTGTTGCAAGATTGTTGAAAGCATGAATACTGATGATATTCCTATGGGGGAGTATTGAAGATATTTTACTATGATGATATGTTACATTCATGACTACATTTTTCATTGATGTCAACATAGCAATTTTTTGTGGAATCTGACAGAAGAACAATAGAAAGATCAATTTGGCATGGATGGCTAGTTGAGTATTCTAACTATCCAAGGTTATGGGAGATACTTTTGAGTATGTAGTATATGCAGTTAATGTTGGAAGAAGAAATAATAAGTCTAGAAGAAGCTATGTGAGTTTTGGTTATGTCAATTTTGAGCTAGAGTTTACAGAGGCATATTCTAGTAAACTTGTTATATCTCTTAGCAGAATTTTTATTTTGAGAATCTAGGTTGAGGATATCAAGTAGAAATTTTAATGATGATGTGGCTAATTTCAATCATCATAATATTTTATGTACGAAAATATATTCAAGTTTCAAGGTGGAAGACTAATGTTATCACTATGTGTAACATGTTCTTAATGTGGTCCTATAATGATTAATTTATAAGGTCTACCAGCCAACTTAGGGAATTATTCTATACACTCGGTATAAAGGAAGGACATTTTACTTTATCATATGACATGGTTGATGATTGATGATAAGCAACAATAAGAGCGGAATGTGAAGTTGAGCAGAGTAGTGCAGAAGTGAAGGAAACTTCGTTGCTGAGGTTTTGCTGAGTGATCAAGGTTTGATATTTGGATACAAGGTTCATGACCTAGTCTACAAGGTCAAAAACTAATTGGTTTAGTTTACTAAACAAAAGGAAAGAATAAGATAATAGTAAACTACATTGGGTAGTGGGCTCTTCTTGCATACATTGTACCACAACTTCTAATAGGGTTAGCACAACTTTTAACAAGGATTCAAAGTCTCCTAAAAAATATATATGGATATATAGATATATATAAATGTATATATATTCATGATTAAATAATATTATGCATTAAAATGATTTATTATTATTATTTATTTGTTACAAGTTGACTTAAACTAAAGACCTCCCAAATAAGATGCTCACAATTTACAATTGTGTTGTTGGATTTTTCCATATAATATTTATAAAATATATCATGAAATTTATTTTTAATAATTAAATATATGTTATAATTTTATCATTATTTCTATTACAAATATATTATTCTTTTTTATTAATTATACATCATATAATTCACATTTTTATAGGGACATCACAAATTTCATTATTGGATTGTTCTTATATAGTACTATTGAATATTTTATAGTATTGGGGTTCCAAATCTCCTTCAAATATCTATGTAAAGTGGTTTGGTCCCTTAAAATGCTATTATTATCTATTAAAATGTAATCTAAATATTGGGAGGGGTTGAGAGTAATATTTTTACATATCTAATAACTTATAGCTTAAATATTTAACTAAATCCTAAATATTCTAATACACCCACATTTTAATAAAAAATATCTTCTCTATCCTTTTGATGGAACATCTCCCCTAATCTATATTTTAACAAGAGAAGGATACTACTTATATCCAACATATCTCCCACTCATGGGATTTGAAGTAGCTACAATGATGAAAAGTGTTATAGTTGACTTTTCAAGCCTAGAATGTCCTTGATATTTCTCATTGTTGAGATTATGGAGCAATATGAAGTAGTTAGTTTTTAAGAGGAGAAGAGGTCTCATGTTCTAGAGGATTTAACCTAGATGAAGTGGTATTTATATATATTTTGTTTTCCTTTTACACATTATCATATGCTTTGGGAGTGGATTCCTTAATTTATATTTAGATTTTCTTATTCACCTATAGCCATAACTTATATATTCTTAGTGAATCAAAATGAAATAAGACCTTTAGATTCTAGATTATAAATCAACACCACCTAAAATAGGAAGGAAATACAAGAAAAATAAACTATTAGAGTAAAATCAAGTTATATAGGACTGGGATGAAATATAAATCTGAATTAAGAAGAAAAAATACATCTATCATAGACCGATTAAGAATATAAAATAAACCAAAAATCTATGTTGACTTAGATAAATTAATCCCTAGAGCACAAGTTTAACTAAGTAAACTTGTTCCCACTAAAATCCACGTCTATGAGATAGGTGTTGGACAATAATTCATGAAGATTGAACTATGTAGATTTTTGTATCAAAATTATTCACCCATTTTTCATGAGTAGTGGTTCACACAAACTCATCTCTCATTAGAATGAATGGAACACTTAGCACTCACATCATATAGGTGAAGCTCACAAAGTTGAAAAATTGGGACTTGTCTAAAGGTCATCCATCATAGTTCAACTCCATCTTAAACTAATTAATTCCTAGTAAACTGATGTTAATTTAACTATAAAGAATAAATACCATATATCATTATATGTTTGTTTGCACAATGTCTTCATAAATAAAAGTTTATTTTTAATTATATATTTCTAATTAAATAAAGCAATATTAGATGAGCCAAATCCTATAATAAAAACAAAATAATTTTAAAATGACAATGAAATAAAATTTACAAGAAGTGAATTAAAAAAAAATTGTAAGAGAATTTGTAGACATTGGAAATAAGGGTCTTGCGTCCCATTAATTTAAATTTTAAAAATATAGGAGCATAGGAAGGAACCATGGACCAACAACCCGAGAGAACCCCTTACACTAGAAAAGGAAATGCCAAGGAGGATAAAAATAAATAACTAGTTATGAAAGGCTCTGTACAACCTAATATAATTTTGACTACCATTTTCTTCTAGCTCAAATTGAGGAGGAAACTTCCAGATCAAAACTATACTCTCGTAGCTGCATCCAAGATAAGACATCAAGGTGATACCAATATCACCTTTCCAAATGTAAACACCCACCTCCATAGGATAATCCATAATAAAAAATTAAAAATAGAAGAAAAATGAACATAACTAGCAAGGGATAACCCATCTCAATAGGGTTTGCATTTTCCTCAATAGGAGTCAAACATGGAAGAAAGGAAAGGATAATTAGAAAGCTTTCTTGGAAAGAGGAAAAAATATACCATCAAGAGAATACATTTGTTATTACATAATTATCTATTATTCTCGTTATGAGAGTTGGAGATTCTAACTTTAAATCACTCAATTAATATATTATGAATAAAAGGGGGGATTAAATAAGGATACATAAGCATTATGTGCATATATAATTGAAGGTAGTTGATAAAACTACATAACCATTATCGCAATAATGTGTAATTATGCCAAAATCCCCACCTTTATTAAATTGATCCTAAAAACATAATATTCACCAAGAAGGATACCTTTTAACGGCTATATAAAAGATACACCAATTACATAGTTTGAATACGTGTTTTGAGAAAATTTTATTTTAATGTAGCAAATCATAAACCAATCAAGGATCCATGAAGCTATCTTGTGACCCTCATAAATGCGTAGCTTTATATTGTGTTCTTAAATCACAGAGTCTTGAATTATACAAAAATGACCTTTAAAAGAAGTGACAAATATTTATCATTATATAATGGCCATAAAGGGTATAATTATTGATCATATACTCTAAAGATCCCTCAATAAGAATCCATATGGAGCACAATATCAAGTCCAAAAACTATATCCAAAATAAATCTTTTGAAAAAAAAAAATGCATTCTTAAAAGTTGTCAGTGTTAGATAGAAAAATTGAAGCATAAAGAAAAGAAAAAAAATGTCTTCATACAAGTGTCTTCTCAAAATGAAAATCTAACTTCAGATGATAAAATTTCTCCATCCTCCTATTCTGCCAACCTCCAAATATAAACTCAAAAAAATTTCCCTCAAAAATAAGCATGGGGAGAATTAAGAAATCCTATAATATCCTAATAAAATACATTTAAAATATGCTTTTGAATAGGATTTTTTGCACAATAGATGTATACTATTTTGGTGACATTGAAATAGATCCAAATGATAAATATTTTATCTTCTTGATCTTTCTCAATATTACACACTTAATAGACAATGAAAATTTTCCTTGTTCCTTTTACAAAATGTAGATTTTCTCATAGTAAAATTGTGCAATCCATGTTTCATATATGATTTCTCCTCAATTAACATTCTATAACAAAGCACAAGTAATTAATTAGCATCCCATAAAAATAGTTCTTTTAATAGTGACAAATATTTGTTTCTGTACAAAATGCAAAACCTATGTGTATCCACTATAGAAAAATAATTTATTTCCTAGAAAATTTTATTGATTATTTATCTATACCATATTGTTCCTTTATAGATTCACTAACTCTAGATGATAAGCATAGATTATATGGAGCCTTTAGGAAAGTAAATAAAGAACTTGGAGAGTAATCTTCATATAAGAGCCCAAATGAGCCCACTTTCTAAAGCATACACATCTTTTACCCAACTTTTTAAAATGGAAACCCCATACATAAATTGTAACATCTCAAATTATATAGAAACAAATAGAAAAATGTGAGATAGTTTTATATACTGATAAATTCTTATGGGGATAATCCCTTTCTCACATTTACAAATTTCACATATCACTTGCACAATTTTTCCTTACACACATTACACATTATCACAAGGAAAATAACCTTCCTTTATAACGTATCCTCAAAATAATTGTTTGAGTTTTCCTTGAGGCTTTTGTAATTAATTGTAATAGGACCTCATTAAGATATTATAATTCATTACATATTTTCACAATTACAAAACACTATTGGTTTGCAGCAATAACAACTTTTCACACATGTAACCTCAAACCTTGTGCACTCTCTAACATTATAATTAGGATGTCAACTATAACCATCTAACTTCACTCATCATGATTCTATCCCTATTAAGAGATACAATCCAAACCTGAGAAACTACCTCTCATGTACTTTGTATCCACACTATCTTCTATAAATCATTAATAACTCTCACATATCTTCAACTTTTGGTGCGTGCACTTGTCCACATCATCAAGACATACTATGGAATATATCCTCAAATGTGCTTGACCTTATCATCAATACAAAGTTCGTATGACCTTGTTCTTTGTCTGCTACTTTGCTGGTCTTTACAAAAAAAATACTATGTTGACATCAATAACAAACACAATCATCAACGAAACATGTCAATTATGCTAACAATCTCCCTAAATATTCGAGTAATTCTTACTTGATACTCCCCTAAAAGAATACCATCATAATTCATGCTAACAATCTCCCCCTTTGTCATTGATGACAACATAGATGAACATCTAATTTCTAAGAATACCACAACCAAATCTGAAACTCACAAGAACAAATCTTCATCTATGCTTCCTCATTCTTACATGAATTGCATTGGTTGTTCACACTTCTCCCCCATTGATATAATTCAATGTGATTCATCTTTATTTAGTATATATATCCCCTGTCAAACATTATCCCCCATTCAAAAGAGACATTTTTCATGCAATCTCTCCCCTATTGACATCAATGATAAAGTTTCCATTATCTCAATCAAATGCTCAAAAATCTTCAACCAGATCAAGTATCCAAAGAAACTATTTTATACTAGCCACTAAGAGTCCTTAGTAACTCTACTAAACCATAGATACTTCCCCATACATGAAGCATTAACATTTAGTCTAGATAAACAAAAGTGCTCTATACTAGTGGAGTGATTCAATCTCTACTTCATCTACTCAAAAGTAGGCATGGGTACAAGCCCAAAAATACTTGACAAATATTCAAATGTATCCTTGGGAAAAGGTTTGTAAAAGTATTCACAATCTTCTCTTTTGTATTAACATACTCTAATATGACTTCTCTCTCAGCAACTTTCTCTCTTTGAACATGATACTTAATAGATATATGGTAAGTCTTAGAATATAACATAAGATTCTTAAACATACTCAGTGTACTTGTGTTATCACAATGTATGATATAAGGTTTTGAAAACTCTATCCTAGTATACTTCAGCATCAATTTCAACCACATGATCTAATTACAATTATTTGGTGTTCCTAGATACTCCACTTCATCTATACTTTGTGAAATATAATCTTGCTTCTTTCTTAACCAAGAAACCAATTTTTCTCCAACAAAAAATACTCCACCAATTGTACTATTTTTTCATCCATGTTGTCTTCCCAATCCACATCTATAAGAATTTTCCTTAGGGAAACATTCACCCAAGACCAAGGAACTCAAGCACAAGCACAATAGTAGACCAAAAGAGTATGATCATAATGATGATATGATAGTCATTCAATGTGTCAAAGTACACTAGGATTGCCCATATATAAAGGCCTCTAGAATGCTTCTAGAATGCCTAGAAATCAACAACATGATAAGTCATAAAACTAGGCACATATCCACTAGCTGTGTGTTATCCTCCATTAAGCATAGGAGTAAGTGCGATGATGAGAGGATAAGCCTAAAATGGTGTAGCAAGAAAAATTATGTTGTAGACACCATGTACTAAAATAGGAGTGTGAATAACTATGTTGTCTACATGACAATATAGTTAATTATGCAAACTCCAGTGTTGTAAAAACCATGTGCTAAATTAGAGTTTCTTACTCCAGTGTTGTTAACATGACAAATCATAAGAGTATGCAAACTCCTAAGTGTCTCACGAAAGAAATAAGAAAATAGTGCATTAACCTAAGTAGACTTAAGTAAAGTGTAAATAGTAAATACTTATTTCCACTAATAGCCCCCCTTAAGTGAAACTTAGGGGAATGCACTTAAGCTTATGAAAGCTAGGATAAAATGTAAGATGGGTCCCGAGTACTAGGCCATATTAGGTACCCGTGTACATAATGCAATGTAATCTCTCATAAAGTGGAGAAAGAGAGAAAACCTCATGGGAAAAATACTCCCCCAAAAAAGAGATGAAAAAATTAGATGCATGGATGGATGAAGTAATCAAGACCCCCCCATTATGACATACATCAAGTATATACAATAGAGAAGTATGAGAAGAACACAATCCCAAAAGAGGAAAAGGTCCCCACCATAAGAGAGAGAAGAAGAGAGACAAAGTAGCCCCCCCCCCAAAAAAAATGAATAATGTCAATCAGTGATAGTTTCTCCAATGTAGAAGTTGATCCATGAAAGCTAAATAACATTCCTCCCCTTTGGAAGAAAAAATATCATAGGTACATATGAGATGCTTCCCCTATGTGTAGAAAGAATCCCACAGATCAATGATGCCTTTGAAACCTACTCAACTATCCCTATGTCGATACTGACTATTGCCCCTTCCAATGCCCCTGAAAAGAACAATGTTAGATCTAGCAAGGATGGATGTAGATCCTGTCCCAAAGAACCTTCTATCTCCTCAAATGATAAAGAGACCTCCTGCAACTACTTTACATAAGAATCCATAATCATATCAACTTGTAAAGATTGATCATGTAGAGAATGGATATGAGGGTTAGAATGAGCCCTCACAATAGCTGAAGAAGGATCTTCTTCATCAAAGAGAAGATTTATATCATCAATGATGTATCCCAAATTTTTTATGTATGACTCCACAAAAAAACTTGAAATATCTGTTATGTAGTCATCCTCTGATGCTAGAGCTAGAAGACTAGGTGTACCCTACTATGCTAGACCTATCACTCTAGTTATATATGCATGTGGAATATGCTAATGATGTGACCTCTCTCTGTATCTATCAATAGGATCCCACATATTTGAATCTTTTGAATCACTATTGCTAGTGTCACTATCAGTTTCCACAATGTATGAAGTGTGGAGGGGAATTAAGGATAAACTAGGTGAAATTTCCTCAAAGTGAACATTCCTCTCTATAAAGATCTCATGAGTCTCAAGATCCATAAGTCTGTATTCCTTAACACCATCTTCATATCCAATGAAACTACAAGGCCTAGGTGGTGGTGCCTTGCATCCCCTAGAAGATATGTTTGCCCATGCTGGACAATCAAAGACTCTAAAGTGTCTCACAACTAGTTTTTTGTTGCGACATGCCTCAATAGGAGTCTTTGCATCTAAATAATTATGAGGAGACCTATTAAGTATGTGATTGGCATTTCTTATAGCTTCAACTTCAAGTATAGGATCTAGAGACTTGGTTTGTATCATGCAACTTGACATTGACTTAAGAGTACATATCCTTAGTGCTACAACATCTGTCTTGTGTGGAGTATATGCTGGTGGATTCTAAAGATCAATACCCTCAAGTTTGAAAAAACTTTAAGTCTTGTGTTCACATATCTTCTTTCACTGTCCATCCTAAGAACTTTGATGGCTTTCCTTGATTACTATTCAACATGACTCTTGAAGGCTAGAACCTTGTCCAACACTTCATTCTTATGATGAAGAAAGTAGACTCATGTGTAGCACAAAAAGTCATCAGTGAAAGTGAGTATGTAGTAACCCTTGCTGATTGATGTTACTACAAGATGACCTGCTAGTACCATGTGAACCAATTGAAGAACAACTGGTGCTTTTGAAGACTTCCCTTTAGTAAAATTCTCCTCTAGATGCATATCCACTAAACATGTTGAACATTGACCTTTGGATAAGTTGATTTTATGTAGACCTTTGACCATATTTTGTGAGCAAAGTTGATGAAGATAATGAAAGGCAAGATAACCATACGGCTCATGCCATAATTTAATTTGTGGATGAGATTGAATCAACAAACCATGTCAAGGAGACTTAGACACAAAGTGGAAGAAAGAATACAACATTGTCTCATGATTAACTTTCCCCATTGCAATCAATGAATCATCTTTGAGAGTGCACACATTACTAAATCTGGAAGGAACTTAACTTTTTTCCCATCTCTATAGTGAGTGATTTGGTAAATTAAGAGGAAATTAGAGCTTAGGTTAAGAACATAGAGAACATCTTTGAATTCTCCATTTTCCATCTCCACTTGTCTTTTTCCCTCAATTTCCATTTTTGTATTATCTCCTACAAAGATGTGTGGTACCTTAGACTACTTCAACAAAGAAAAGTCTCCTTTTGAAGAACCCATGTGATATGAGGCACCTAAGTCAAGAATCCATTCTATTGAAGAACTTGAGTTTGCCATGAGTGATTGCCCTTTTCCCTTTGAATCTAAAGATGAGGATCCTTTATCCTTATAAGCATTAGGCAGTGGAACATTGTGTTTCTTTATGATGTTTGTTAACTCATCAATATTTTTATGCTAATGCCCATGTTCATCATGACACAACTTCTTGCAATAGACACACTTTTTCTTCTCCTTATTAGTGTCCCCCTTCATGTTTGAATTTGAGGAAGACTTGCCTTGTTGATTTGATGGTGGTGTTGTTTTTTCTGTATCCTCTTGTGTGTTATTTTTCAACTTCTTCTTCTTGCCCTTTCCTTTATTTGAAGTTTGAGAACCCTCATTATTAGCCACCAATGCCTTAGACTTGGATGACTGGAGAATCCCCATTGATTGAAACTTTTTTTCTTCTTCATCCAATAGTTTAACATAATGATCAAAAGTGAGTTTCTGATTGGCAGCCCTTAATGTAGTCTTTGTGGTGTTGTAAGAAGAAAAAAATGTGGAGTACTTAGATGGTAGCTTATTATGAATGAGATAGATTAACCTATCATCTTTAATAGGAATTCCACAATCATCAAGTTTCATTCTTAATTCATTCACCTTTATGATGAAATCATGTATAGAATCCAATGTCTTATTACCTAAGAAGACAAACTCATCTTCAATTTTGTAAATATCCTCCTCAGGCACTTTACCATATAGGTTTTTGAGGGTATCCCAAGCTTCCTTGGATGTATTAGACTTCTAGATCTAATAAGAAATCTTGTCTTCAACCCCCAAATAAATATTACTTAGGGCTTTCCTATCTATAGATTCCCAAGCAGAGATTTCACTTCTAGATACTTGATCACTTGTTGGTTTAGGAAGGGTACCATCTACATATTGGGAAACTTCATTATGCATTAAGTGACACCACATTTTAATAGACCATGTAGCATAGTTATGTGGTGTTAATTTTGGAAACTTAAAATTTCCCATAATGCAAGAAATGAAATAAAATAGTAGGAAAAGAGGAACACAACACCAAGAAACACCCCCCCCTTTAACTCAATCAAGAAACCCTCCTCACCCCACCTCCCCCCTATCCCAAAAAAAGAAGAAGAAGATGCTTTTGGTACTTTATATGTAGTTTGTTTACAATAGCCAATTCCCAATTTTGGCCTTAGTGGACTTCTAATTTTTCCCTTTTACAACCTCCATATAGAGTTCAAAACTGGAACATTACAATGTATCTCAGATATACAACAATTTGGAAGTTATATCAAAGCATTACAATGCAGAAAAGGACCTAATTTTGAAAGTGGTTATTTTGTCCACACAACACTATAATCTGATTGTAGATATGGAAAGTAGACAAGAAATAACACACTTTCAAAAAAAATAAAACCTATTTTGGAGTCCAAATGAGCTTCTATGGAGTAGTTGAAGTTGCAGAATATAAGATTTAATAGGTACAGTCACCAAAAGATGCAATTTCTAACAAATTCATGCACCAAAACTAGAAAAGAACTACACCACTACAAGGTTTAGGAAATTCTAGACAAAATAAAAATAAAATTCACCTGATTTGAAGCCTAGATGACTAAGATATGGCCTCCCAAAGTTACACTGTCAAATCAAAATTGAATCTAGAGAGGGTTTTGATCAACAAAAGACAAGGTTAAATTTGATGGCCAAAGAACCATCACAACAGTTCTAATTTGCCTCCATATAATGGTCAAATAGTCATCAATTTTAAGACATCAAACTGATGATGCTAGCAAAAAATTTAGTCCTTAGGCTAACGTGGCAGATGATGTCATCATGTATGGACTGTAAAAACAAAATGATGTTGTCTACTTGCATGTCAATGTTGACATATGCTATGATTTGGATTGCTGACTATGTAGCTGGGTACTCCACATGGAGGGTGATACAGATGTTGCCCCAAATGTTGACTTGGAGGGAAGTTGTCATAAAATCTTTGATGGGCATCAGAGATTGATTTTCAGCTCCAGAAATTTATAATCACTAGAGTATATTGTAGTCATTGAGAATTTGTTGCAGTGGCCAGAACAAGAGATTGACAGTGACCAGATTTCTTTTAATCACTAGTGACTATGTTTTGCGAGAGTTGAGAATAATTTTTGAGGGGACAATTAGTCCCACATTTATTGTGAAAATGAATGAAGTAGTGTTTAAAACACTTTTGCCCATGCTGTTAAAATAGTAAAGCTGCCTGATGTATGGGAACCATCGAGAGGTATGTGCTTGCCAGAGTTTAGTGAGTTGCCATAAAACATGGCTTCCAGTTGTACAATTGAAGTTGGAATTGGATTACTCACTAGTTGATTGTAAAATATGCCTGATTTAGGCTGTCAAATTTAAAGGAATGTCCTATGAATATTCCTTGTAGGGGTTGGGGTGTCATTGCTCGGTTCTCGCAAAAAAAATTCTCTGTAGCCCCAACAAGATACTTTATTTTTTTGAAGAATACAAACAAAAATATTATAGAGAAAATAAATCTGATCTAAAAAATAAAATTATAGATCTAATAGATGATCATGCCAGAATTGCAAATTAGGCCTCCAGGTGCTAGTTTGCAAACTAAATTTGCCTCAAAATTGACTTTAGCCCAATATAGGAAAATTTATAGTTGATTTTCATTGAATCAAAATGTTGGACACAATGGCAAGGTCTGTTTAGGCTCTAGACACTCCCAATTTTCGTGGATTCTCTGAATCTGAGTCAAGGTACTGAAGCAAGAATGGTCTCAAATGGCTATGTGAGAAAAATCTCTCTTACCTTTGATACCATGTAAGAATTTTCCTTAGAGAAAAATTCACCCAAGACCAAGGACCTAAAGTACAAACACAATAGTAGATTAGAAGAGTATGATCAAAATGATGATATGATATTCATTCAATGTGTAAAAGTACACTAGGAGTTCTTGTATATATAGGCCTCTAAAATGCCTAGGAATCAACAACATGATAAGTCATACAACTAGGAACATGTCCACAAGGTGTGGGTTACCCTCCATTAAGCAAAGGAGTAAGTGTGATGATGAGAGGATAAGCCTACAAAGATGTAGCATACAAAATTATGTTGTAGACACCATGTGCTAAAATAGGAGTGTGAATAACTACATTGTCTACATGACAACACAATTAATTATGAAAACTTAGTTAATAATAAAATAATGCATTAACCTAAGTAAACTTAAGTAAATTGTAAAGAGCAAATACTTATTTACACCAACAACATCAATATATGCACATAGAGTAAACTCATTTGATCTATCATGCCATAAGCCAACATCAGATGTACCTATGAAATATCTAAATATTCTTCTCACTATTGCACAATGTGATTCCTTAAGATCTTCTTGAAATCTTACTACTATACCAATTGCATTTTTTATATCTAGTCTTATGTGAGTCAGACATTGCAAACTTCCAATCTTGGATCTATAATTTTTCTACTCAACAGTAGGTGTCTTATCTTTTCTAGATAACTTGTGACCAATTATTGTTGGTGTACCAATAGGATTATAACTTTCCAAGCCAAATATCTTCAAAAAGTCTTTCAAATACTTAGTCTATGATGGGAAAATACCATCAGTATTTTACACAATTTGTAAACCTAGGAAATATTTCATCTCACCAATCATACCCATCTCAAGTTTATTCTTCATTTCATTAGAAAATTTTTCACTTTATTCATCATTACATGTGAATGTTATGTGATCCAAAAATATCATACTAATCAACAAGCCATATTCAATTTATTTCAAATATAAATTACTATATATAGTATGTTTAGAAAATCCCAACTTTTCCATATAATTGTCAAACCTTGCATACTAGGTTCTATGTTTTTTCATTAGTCCATACAATGCTTTCTTCAACTTGCATACCATGTCTCCTTCTTCTATCAAAGGAAATCAATTAGGCTTCTTAATGTAGACTTATTCTTCAAGTTCTATATTTAGAAATGTTGACTTCACATAAATCTAATACACTTTGAACTTCTTACTTACTGCATAAGCCTTGAGGGCATTCTCACTACTTCATTTCTAGAAATAGGTACAAATGACTATTCATAGTCCATAGCTTCTTATTGTGAATATCCTTTACATACCAATCTTTCTTTATTTATCACAACATCGCATTTCACATTCATCTTGTTTCTAAAATCCTATTTATTTCCTATAACATTTTCATCTTTAGGTCTAGGAACCAATTCACATGTCTCCTTGACAATTTGATCTAGTACTTATTTCATTTCTTGAATCCAATGATTATCCTTGCATGCTTCATCTGTACTCTTTGGTTCTACTTGAGAAATAACACATAATTCATCATGTACTCTATTTCTTGTCATAGCTCCTTTTTCTTTCCTTCCAATAATCTAATTAGCTGGGTGATTCTTTGTCAAATTCTTATTAGGTGTTACTATCTCAATTCTTACTTATTCTATATGTTAAAATATTGGTTCTTCTCTTCATGCTACAACTTGAATTCATCATTCATCAAATCATTCTTATTCTCAAAGAAAGTTTCAACATTTTCTTGGATAGGCTTATGATTATCTTCTTCATCATCAAAATTTTAGTCAAACATTCTCTCTTTAACTCCAAACTTCTCATGTCCACTTTCACATTTGTACACTCAACAATAGTATTAGTCCTTTGATTCAAATATCTACAAGCTTTTCTTTTTAATAAATAACATAGGAAAATACCTTGATCGCTTCTTGCATCAAACTTACCAATATCATCATCTCTCTTGCTAATTTTTTTTTTGCCAAAAATTCTGAAATATTTCATTAATGGTGCATGTCGAAACCATAGTTAATAAGGTGTCTTATTTGTACCTTTTATAATATATACTATATTCATTGTTTATATGGTTGTATTGACTAGTCCTCTCAAAAATTTCTATGATACATCATTCTCAAACATCATACCTCTAGTTGCTTCTGTTATAGACCTATTTTTTTTCTTAGTAACTCTAGTTTCCTAAGGATTCTTAGGTGCTGATAGTTGTCTCTTAATGCCATTCACTTCAAAAAAAGTGTTAAACTCATTTGAGGTAAAATATCCACCTCTATTATATCTTAAATATTTAATCTTCAATCAAGACTCATTATCACTCTATATTCTTTAAAAACCTAAACTTCTCAAATCCTTAAGAATTTTCTTTAATGAAATTGCACACATCATTACAATAAAGTCATATAAAAAATCATGAAGTACCTTTCACCAAAAAATTCTATTGTTTTAGTGGGACCATTTAGATATGTATGAACAATCTCTAATTTCAGTGTTTTAATAAACTTATTGCTAGGAAATGATCTTTTCTTTTTCTTAGCCATAATACCCTCCTTGCACACAGTTTTAGTAGGACTCACAATTTTTGCTAATTTTCTAACACTAAATGTACTACTTTCCTTCACAATATTATCAAAATTTATATGAAAAAGCCTTCTATGCCACAACCAATTATTATCAACTTTTCTAACCAAACATGTAATCTCTATAGGGTTCATCTAAAAAAAATTCATCTAGATCTTGTACTAGTGCCTATCAACATACCATCTGTGTCCTTAATAATGCATTATTTTCTATGAGTTATAATTGATATCCCTTATGAACCAACCTTCCAATACTTAATAGTTTATGCTTTAATCCATCAATAAAGTAAACTTCATCTGTGTCAATTTTCTCATCAAGAGTAATAGATCGCATTTCCCTAATATGAAAAGTTGCTTTTATCAACTCTAGCAATAGGTTCATCATGACTATTAAACTTTAAAAAATTATTCATATCACCTGTCATATGATATGAATAACCATTGTGTATGATCCAAGTAGATTTCTTTTCAATCTACAACACTAGGGATTTCTCTTCTCTGACTTCTATTTCAAGATTTTCTTCTTTTATAGCTACAAATCGCAACTCATCATTTTTACTCTAAAATATCTCATCAGAATCATCATCTTCATTTCCATAAAAACAATCTCTACATCTTCTATACTTGAAATTCTTCTTATATTTCTTTACTCTCTTAGGAGACTTAGAAGCATACTAACCAAATTTGTTACAGGTCCAACATTAAATATTTTCTTACCATCTAGTTCTATCCTTACAAGAAAGGAAATTCCTTCTTCAATCCTTTTTTCTTCCTCATAACTAGATCTACTTCTACTAGCATAATTTCTACTTTTGCTAGCACTTCTTAACAAGGAAGGGTGAAGACTTAGTGCACTAAAAGAAATTTCTACTCTGGGAAAGTCTCGAACTTGTTTCAAGCTCACTTATGTTTCTTCGAATCTTTCAAAAAAGAGTCTTTGGTAAGTTTTTCAGTACAAGGTACCACTTGCTCAATCTACTGTGTTATTTTCTTGAGTGTTGGTGTCAAGGTTTTCAAGATCTTCCATATAATCACATCTCCATCTTTAGATTTGTTACAAGACTTGATTCATACAATATTTTTTTAATTTTCTATCAATATAACTTCTTAAACATTCATCTTCCATCATTTTAGCCTCTTGAAATAAATATATCCAATTTGGTAATTTAATTCTCTTAGCATGTAATCATATTAAACATAAATAGATCCTTTTCATCTTTACTGCATTCTTTAAGTTTTCTTTCTTCCACAATTTTCTTTCCATTCTTCATCAATAGCCAATATCCTACACCCCATGGATAGAAAATGTGTCCTCATCTTCTATTTCTAGCTATCATAGCTAAATTCATCAAACTTAGGACTTTCTTTTCTAAAATTACCCTCCATTGATCTCCTTAACTTGTTAATATTCTCCTTTAAGGACCTAATATTTTGATGCCAATTGTTAGAAGGTAAATTCTAGCAAGATAATAGAGAGGGGGGGCTAGTGAATTAGTTATTAGATCAATACAACTTCTATCAACTTTACCAAACCTTTAACATGTGAATAATATAATTAGAAACCATAAGAAGATACACAAACACAATAACAGGGTGATCCCACAATACTAGTTGCCACTTTTGTGGCAGAAACAAAATTGGAAATGGATGGAAATTTCCAATTTCCAATTTTCAATTGTTCACACGAACATTAAGGAAATGTTCACGTGAACATTCCCTCCATCTATGTTCATGTGAACATAAATAAATATAAATAGGCATGTTCACACGAACATAAGTGCTATAAATGTTTGCACAAACATACAAAAATTACTATTTTCATTGTAAAATTGCCATTTTTTGAAAACATATGTTCATGAAAACATATAAAATATGTTCGTGCAAACACTATGTTTGTGTGAAGACATGTTTTTTAAAAAACTTTTCTATTTTCTTAAAAAAAAGAAAAAATGGTGTTTTGACCCTTAAAATTGGGATCAAATGATCTCCTACTATAAATCATTAAATGTTAAATTGTGCTTCTCAGAGCAAGCTTTCCAATGACTATAATTTTAATTAGTATTATATTCATTAAGATTTTCAAAAATGAGTTTAACTTATTATAGGTTTACTAATGATTGAATATTAATTGACTTCGACACTTTAGAAAGAATTACGAATTAGGTAAAAAAAAAATTGAAAAATATCTAGGAAATAGGTTACTGAGATAGATTTCTATTAAAGAAAGAAAATTTTATTTATGATAAATTGAGTTCAAGTTATCCATGTCATAATGAATGCATGTTTGAATTACAATTGATGTCAATTCAAAACTTCATAAACTATACAATATTCAACCAAATTGAATCAAACGAAATGCATCCTCTAGATATTGATGTTACAAATCCAACATTAAAGGAAATACCTCATTATTATTTCTAGAAAAAAGTTATGCTTCTCAAAATGGCTGTCACTCTTTAAAAATATTGATTTTTCATATGTGCCACTTTTCGAGGGAGAAGAAAAATTTAATCTTAAATATTTTTTTTTTAAAATTAAAAAATATGGTTACAAAGTAGGAACAAAGTACTAGAAATCATTAGTTTATGTCATCTTCAAATTATTCATAGTTTTAGAGATATAGTCACTCGAATGTGAGATATGTTTCAAAAATATTGATTTTAGTGTCAAAATTGGTCAAAAAGT
This sequence comes from Cupressus sempervirens, assembly GCA_028749045.1. NCBI lineage: Eukaryota > Viridiplantae > Streptophyta > Pinopsida > Cupressales > Cupressaceae > Cupressus > Cupressus sempervirens. The sequence goes on along the minus strand of CM053785.1, from coordinate 615,289,359 downwards.
AAAACCCATTATTGTGGGATAACCCAACACTAGATATGTTATCTAGGGAAACCCTTGATCAAAGGGAAAATCCTAGTGGGAATGATACCAAAAAAATGATATACTAATATAAATGCTCCTTGTAAGAGGATAGACTCTATTAGTAGCCAATGAAATACATTCAATACATATTCATCCTTGTGAGGAGAATTTAAATCCCTATTAGGAGATGCTTACCCTAGTAGGAGTTATATAAGGAAGATGGACCCACTATCTAAATAGCTTCAGGGGAAAGACCAGCAAAATAACTATCAAATTGGCCTCTATATTATTTTGAAATTGAAAGTGAACTCCACAACTCTTTTTCTTTCTCTTTCCTCTTACTATGACAATACCACACTAAAACACTTTTTAGATCTCAATACCAAATCTTCAATTCACATCACACTAATCCCTTTGATTGCTTACTAAGATTTAAAAATTGTTCTTATCTCTTTTAAAATTTTTACTTACACACATTACACATCATCACTAAAAAATAAATTTCCTTTATACCATATCCTCAAAATAATTCTTTGAGTCACACTTGAGGCTTTCCCAATTAATTGTAATCATTTTAAGATATTAGAATTTATTACATATTTTCACTATTACAAGATAACGTTAGCTCATAGTAATCACAACTTCTTACATGTATGATCTTTGATCTCTCACACTCTCTTGCATTATCATCAGGTTGTCCACAATTAGTCTCAAACTTTTCCCATCACGATTCTATCCCATTTAAGAGATACAATCTAGACACTAGAAACCACTTCTCAGGTACTCTATCTAAACACCATCTTTTGTAAACCATGAACAACTCTTACTTGTATTTTAATTTTTATATTGACACTTTTCCACATTATTGGGAAATATTGTAGGATATATCTTCAACTGGGATTGACCTCATCATCAATACAAAGTCCATACAACCTTCGTTCTTTATTTTCTATTCTTCCTGTCTTTGTAGAAATAATATTATGTTGACAGATCAATGAAAAACATAATCACGAATGCAATATGTCAATCACACTAAAAATATTTCCAACTACTCTAGAAATCCATAGGATGCCCCCCCAAAGGAACACCATCATCATTCATGATAACATATGTCAAAGGTTGGATTGATACAAATTTAAATGGAACTTGATTCTACCAAGCAAGGAAAAATGGTTTACATAAATTGAAGTAAATATTTGAAACAATTATATTGAAGAATATGCAATGATTTTTTAATATTACAAGGTGTTAAAAACCAATGCAATGAAAAGATGTAAAGAAAGAAAGAATGGATGATTCTAGAACCATTAATCACGATCAGGGATCAAATTGAGAAAGTTTTGAAAGCTTGATTAGGTCAAGTTGCAAAATGGAAAAAAGAGTACTATAAAAGGAGTAGTCAAGAATAGTTTGAAGTTATTTCTTTTGATGGTATGGTTAAGGATATTCTTTGGAGAATTGATTTCTACTAGGTAAGTTTTGGAAGGGTCAATATAGAATAAAGGAAACAAAATGGAGTTATTGACATAATAGAGAGAAATTGTAGATCTATCATAAGAAGGTGATAATTACAAGGTAGAAGAGGATCTAATCAAGAAAATTAAGTTTCTACTATAGGTAATTTCTTCTATTGTTTAATCACAGTAGTAGTTTCTTAAATACTTGAAAAAGGTTGACTTAATAGTCTTGTATGTAAATTTGTTAACATAGTACATACTTAATGATTGTTGTTAAATCCTTGAAAAAATATACATCCTTACAAATCTCATTATACACTCCTAAGTAAGTAAGTTATCATAAGTGAAAAACATTGTAGCCCTAACAAGACAACATCTTACTATAGTAGTGATAAATTTGTGGGTACCATCCCCATAATAGTTTTCTCTTTGACCAAGGGTTTTTATGTGACCAAAAAAGAATGTTTTATGTGTTGAATTTCTAAAGGGAAAGGAGAAGTTAGTGCATATGAAATTTGTAAATAGATGAATAAGAAGTCAATAAGGAAGACTAAAGATAATGAGATAACAATTATTAAAAATGGGGACACCTCAACCAATGGATTAGGTGAAACCTCCACCTCCTACTAAAACACATAAGGATGTTACCTAGGAACTTAACTTTCATTAAAAAAATTCAACACTAATTCCTAGAATTATATGGAAATAAGTCGATATATGCATAATATTTTATGATGTACAAGGATAATTTGTGTGGTGTGAAAATATTGTAATTAGTTAAGCTTAATCGAGTGTCTCGATAACTTTGTGCCAGTAGTGGTAACCGAGTTAACTATAATAATGATGTGAAGATACTATGCTTGAGTTAGAAAGAAGTTTACTATTTTACTTGATTAATTATGGAAGTATGTCATGATTGAGATACTAAAGGTAACTGAGTTCATTAAATATAATAAAATGTGGAGTTTAGAGCATTTATTATGGAGTAATGGTCAAAAAGGATAACTCTTTTATATATACTAGGGTTTTGAATTTTTAAAATCTCATCCTAAATTGGAAGAGCTAAGAGTGAGTTTGAGAAATTTGAGATAAGAACTATTTGCAAAAAATTTGTGGTGTGAATTTGTGAGTGAAATGAAGTGTCAAGAAGGTTGGTAGAAACCGAGTAAAGAGTTGAGCATTTATCAAAACCCTATTGCACAAAAATAGCTTCCAGCTCCAAAAATGTAAAAAGGAAAATCTAATCAAGTTGGTCCAAAATGAAGCATTTGACAATCCAAAGTGAAAATTGTATCCTAAGAAGTTGGACACCCCGATTTTGAAATGGAGACAAATATAAGAATTGATATTAATGAGATTAAATATTTTCTATTATATCATTTGGAATTTATGCAAACTCACATTAGAAATGCAAAATATCTCATAATCATATGGTTAATCTTGCAACTAGGTCGAAGATTGAAACACAAAGCTTAGAGCTAATCAAGTCTAACTAGGACAAAAATTTGGAAATCATATTGAAGAACAATAAAGATTTCTTGGAATATTTTGGTTTACTTCCTTAGTAGTTTTCTATGCTAAGAAGTATTTTGACATAACTGTAAAAAAAGGGGGAATGTTATGTTGATAATGCATGAAATAATATTTTTGTCTCTATATATATGTTTCATTGTATGTATTTTTTAGCCATAAGGATATATTCCAAGTATATGTGCAAACAAACATAATTTTGAAAATGGTTTTGAAAAATATAAGCTATGCCAAGAGGAAGCATAGGTATAGGGGGAGAGTTTTGTGTGACAAGCAAGTTATTTGAGTATATAATGTTTTTGACACTAATATCAAAGGAGGAGAATTATAGAATCACATTGCCTATTAGTGTCAAAATTCATATAACAATTGAGTAATTATGTTGCCTAAGAAATGGAGGAAATGGAAGGCTATTGAAGTTGTACTTGAGCTCAAGTGTAAACTAAGTTATACTATAGCCACTAAATATACCCGAGTTAAGATGAAAATTGAGTCAAGTGAGTTGGTAGTTATGAAGAAATGTCCACATTGAGTATAAAGAAAGACAAAAAATTGTATTTATTGAGAAACACAAGAATGAAATTGAAGTTTGATTTTGCAGAGAATCAAGTTTAATTTGATTCTATGGAGCAAGGAAAGATGGTTTACATATATTGAGGTAAAAATTTGAAATGATTCTATTGAATAATGTTCATTTATTATTTAATATTAAAATGTGCAAAGAACCAATATAAATAAAATATATAAAGAAAAGAAAGAATGGATGACTTTAGAATGGTTAATCATGATCAAAATTCAAATCGAGAAGGTTCTCAAACCGTAATTAGGTGCAAATTGGATAAAAGAATACTATAAAATGAGTGGTCAAGAATATTTTGGAGTTTTTTTTGCTAATGGTATGGTTGAGGATATTACTTCGAGAAGTGATTTCGATGACGTAAAGTTTGGAAGCAACAATATAGAACATAGGCCAAAAATTGGAGTTATTGATAGATCAGAGAGAAAGTACAAATCTACCATTGGAAGGTGATAATCACAAAGTGCACAAGGATCTAATCAAGTAAAGTAAGTTGCTACTTTATATCAATACTTCTATTATCTAACTACTGTAGTAGTTTATTAAATCCTTAAAAAAGGTGGATATAAGAGTCTTGTATGTAAATCTCTTAATAGAGTACATACTTGATGACTTTTATTAAATCCTTGAAATAGGGTAGATCATTATAGATATTATTGTATACTCCTAACTAAGTCAGTCATTGGAAGAGACAAAAATTATAGCCCTAACAAGGAAATCTCTTACTATAGTAGTGATGGATTTGTGGGTACCATCCCTACAACAATTTTTCTTCTAACCAAGGGTTTTTGCATGACCAAAATCAATGTGTTATGTGTTATATTTTCATGATTATATATACTAAAGTTGAGTTAGTTGACATACTTCAAATTATAATAAAATAGTTATATGTTTAATGTTAACTGAGTAACAGTGAGAACAAAGAATTTGTTAATTGGGTAAAGGGAAAAGTTTTACAAGATATTGATCCACCCCACCCCCTCACCACCACCAACATCCTATCTATCTTGTATTTCTAAAAATATATAATATTTAGGAAAGGTGTTTAAATATATGCAATTAGATGGAATATTAGACTTTATATATAAGTTTCTTTATTATTTAATTTTATACATTTCTTAGAAAAAAACTTGTTAACTTTTTTGTTAAGAGGAATCACATTGAGATCTATTAGATTTCCACAATCCATGCTAATTTGCTCACATATTTTTGGATTTGATTGTGTATAGTTTTTTTTTACATCAACGTTTTGGATCATACTACATGATCCATCATCATGATGCTAGAGAGAAAAGAGAACATGAAAAGCTTTTCATGTTCTCTTTTCTCTCTAGCATCATGATGATGGATCATGTAGTATGATCCGAAACATTGATGTAAAAAAAAAATTGTACACAATCAAATCCAAAAATTTGTGAGCATAGGAATCACATTTCCAATGCTTCTGCTAGTAACATTGCAACGATTATTATGCATCTATCTCCCATCTAATTTGGAAGATCTACAATATTTTAGATTATTCAATCAATGCATTTCAATAATTTTGATGCACAGTAATGTACGCACCCATGTACATTATGGTATCATTTGATTCATTTTTACTTTACAACATCCATATTTCATCTAAATATTTGATCTTTTAACTTTTCAAAAATAAAAAAGTTTTGGTCAATTATTTTTCCTTAAAGAGTATTTAGCATTCATTGACATATTATTCCAAAAAAATGAGATTGAGCTATTTAACCTGACCTTGACCTCTGCTCATGGTGTACTCCTCCATAGACAAGTTGTCCCTTCCAAATCAGGAACAATGTAGTCTAAATATTCTTCTTCTAATTACCTCTAATGGGGACCCTTTATCTCTAGGGTTGCTTCCAACGCTAAAAAGCAATTGACTTCTAAGGAAGCCACAAGTTTACTAGATGATTTGTTATTTCACCATAGTTCTAGTTCCAAGGAAATCTTAGTGAAGACTACGAATGGTGAGATCCCAAAAATGAATTAAAAAGGTGCACTAGTGGGATAGTTTGATACTAGTACCCCACCTAGGGATCTATTTGGAGTTTCTCTTGAGTTTGGTGTGGTTCTTTTCTTATTATTCTGACCAATAATTAAGATTGTTAGAAGATTTGTTTCAACAAAATTTTAAAACTAAAAGGATCAATGGAGGTAGCCGCTATGGCAAGTGCTATCTTCTTGTTCAGTTTTCTAGTTAATGAGGAGTAAAACCACATTTTGGTAGGAACATAGAGTTATGGTAAGAATTATCTAGCTCTAGCCAAATGGAAGCCAAGTTTTACCCCTGTGTTAATAGGCCCAAATTTGTTTAGGCTTGTTGGGATTCCCTTAGAATATATGGATAAAGAGTTTTTTAGATGGATCGAAGATTCCTTTGAACATTTCATCAAGGTGGATGTTAACCTTCACAAATCTTGGCTTGGGCTTGCCACATTTAGTGTAAGTGTGGTTGTTAATAAATCCCTCTCAAGAAGTATTTCTTTAAAATATAAATGAGGGGTTAAGACAAAAATGATCATCGATGGGAATATGGATTTATACTTCCAGAATTTCCTAAAAAGTGGCCATCTCATCACCAACTACAAACCCACTATTCACAAATATGAGAAAATGAAAGGGAAGGTTTTTTGTGTAGGGGAGAATGATCTTAGAGAAAAAGACTTAGGGTGCTCTTCAAGGGTGGCCCCAAACTTTACCTTCATCCCCATGGGGGAGGTAGAGAGGTAGTCCAATAATCTAGATGGCTACCCTTTTCTACGAAATAGTGAGAATCTATTTTCTTCTCTTGTGAAGCCTAGGAATACGAGAGATTAAAATGGTAATATTAAACAAGGGGATATCCCTTGAAATACTAGGGTGGGGAGGTGGATCAAGCATTCCCAAACGTTGAAAATAAGGTCTTAATGGATGGTGCTAAGTCCCCATAAATGGCTACCAAGACTCTGGAGGATCCTTTTTCCTTTTCTACTCCATAGAATGGATTGATGAATACAAAGAGTCTCCCACTACTGTCCACCTAATAGTTAGACTGTCACCCCCTCAAGGGTACTCTAATGGTCCCCTTACCTTGTGATCAGGATACCTTTCATATTGCTACCATATTCTCACCATTTTTGGATGATGGGGGATAAGAGGAAACAAAAAAAATACCTGTGGACTATTGAAGGAAGATATGGGCTAAGAAATGAGAACTAGTAGGTCATCAAAAATATTGGCAAGGGAAAATATGACTTCTCTAGATATAGGTCATAGGAAGAAGAGGACCTTGGATAACATAAATAAAGGTAAAAAAATGAAGTTCAACACATGGAATATAAGGGTCCTTAATAGCCCTTGGAAACAATTTTCACTAAATCTTGAATGATTTCTGATCATAAGGTTGATATTCTTCCCATACAAGAAGTTAAGATGAATAAACACAATTTGGATAAAATTGTGGGATATATTTGACAAGGCACTAGTTATGCTTATTGTGAACCTATTGGTTCCTCTAGGATGATTATGACTATGTGGACTCCTAATAAGCTCAATGGAGAGGAAATTCAAGTCCATCCTCACTTCTCGGTAGTGGTTTTTTTTGATAAGGTTAGTAGGTGGGTTGTTGTCAATTTCTATGCTCCTAAAATAAGGGGGGAGGGGAGATTATAGGTTTGGGAGGAGATGACTTTGTAGATTTTAATTGCAGTGATTCTAAAATTATATGTGCTGGGGACTCTAATAGTCCTCTATACTCTTTAAATTAGAGGAATTCTCTAAGAGTATGCATGATTTGGATGAGTTTCTAAGGAGGAATTATCTTGTTGATATGGACTTACAAAGAGTCCCTTCACTTGGTCTAATAATCATATGGGTCATAACATAATTTAGGTTAGGTTGGATACAGTAAGTTTCTCTCTGTGGATTAAGACATCCTTCCCCACACCTTCCTTGAAGCATTCCCAAGGATTATTTTTGATTACTCTATGATTGTATTTAATTGGATAGGCCAGAGATTGAATAGAAACAAAACCTTCAAGTATGAGATTATTTGGCATTTTCATCCTCAATTTAGAAAGTGTATTACTTAATAGTGGAATATAGGGGTCCAAGGTACTACCAAGTTTCACATAGCTATAAAACTAGAGAATATTAGGAGAGAGGTAGTTGGATGGAATAAATTATCCTTCAAAGATAATAGAAAATAGATGAATGAGATAGGAGGAAAATTACAAGAGACTAGAGAGGGAATGGAAAGGGGGGGCCTCTCTATTGCTACCCATGAGGAGGAAAAAATTTGGTGTAGTAGATGGAATTTTCTCATAGGGAGAGAAGAGGTTTTTGAGAAGCAAAGATCTAGGGTTCAATGCTAAACTGAAGGCAATAGGAACACAACTTTTTTCCATAGGTTAGCCTCTAAACACAAGAAGATAAATACCATTAATAATTTTTTTGATGATAATAATATTGATCATACTAATGAGGAGGAGATTGGGGCTTATACCACTAGGTACTTTTAGGAAATTTATAATCCCCTGTTGACCTAGGTGAGTCCTAATTTAGAAGAAGCCCTTCTTGATGTCCTCAACCTGAGTGTTGGTGATAAGATGAATTAAGAATTAAACAAAATATTTTATGAAGTGGAGGTTAGGGAGGTAATTTTTTCTATGGGAGTGTATAAAGCCTTAGTTTAGGGTGGCTTTCCCTTGACCTTCTTCCAAGAATTTTGGGACATCATCAAATATGATTTAGTGCATGGGACACACAATTTTATCAAGACTCATAAAATTCTCATAGTACTCAACCATACCTATATTGTCTTAGTCCCAAAGATTGGGAAACCTTCCCATCTAGAGGAATTAAGGCCAATTAGCATGTGCAACACTACTTACAAATTTCTCTAAAGGTGGTGGTGAACTGCATAAAACTATCTTGGATAAAGCCATTAGCCCCACACATAATATTAGTTTCCGAGAATACTAGATTCTAGATGTCATGATAACTTCCCATGAATTATTACACTCCATGTATAAGAGTGAAAACCTAGGTATGAAGATGAAGTTAGATATTTCAAAAGATTATGATAAAGTTAGGAGGGAGTTTCTTTTGAAAATCTTTTTTAAGTATGGTTTCAGGGAGAAGTTTATTAATTTAATTTGGGAAATGATTAATACAATCCAACTCCCTACATTGGTTAATGAGTCTCTGAGGGAGTTCTTCAAATCTAAAAAAAAAATTTCGCCATGACGATCCTTTGTCACCTTATTTATTATGGATGTGAATATCCTGGGTCATAGAATCCTTTTATTGCTGTCAAAAGATAAATCATGGGAGTTAAACCAACTACTTCTCTACCACCAAAGGTGTGATTTTTTTAAAAAAATGATACCTGTTATATCATCTAGAAAGGAAGCTAAAGCCTGCAAGAAAGTTTTAAAGCAATATATGGAGGTCTTGGGACAACACATCAATTATTAGAAGAGTAAGTTATATTTCTTCAAATGGAGATCATTCTTCAACAATGAATATCTAGTTGACACGTATCTTGGTCTCGACATTACAATGAGAGAATTTACCCCTCAATTCTAGAATATGATGGTTGAAAGAATGTATAAGTAGTTGATGGGTTGGAAAGGTAAAGTACTTAGAAATGCAAGGAAAGATCAACTTATTTCTCCCTTGTCTTTTTTTTGTCCCTATTTAGGATTTCAACCCTCTTAAGTGGTATTTTAGAAAAAAATAGAGGAATTTTCTATGGTTGGAAATGGAGGAAAAAATAAGAATGAGTCTTGTGAGTTGGGAGAAATTTTGTAGGCTGAAATCTCAGTGGGGATGGAAATTGAGAAGAATATAAACCTTAATAAGGCCCTTGTAAGCAAACTTTGGATAGAGACTATCTCAGGACTCTATGGGATGTTGGAGAATTATAAGGGCCAAATGTTTACATAGAAGACTTTCTAACTAGGTTTTATATAATTTTGAACTCCCAACTAGATTAAGTATTTTGGATAACATTGTTAAAAGAAGTGTTGGAAATATTAATTGGAAACTAAGATACTTAGAGGGGTGGTGGGTGAATTGGGATATGTAATACTTTAACATTTTCAACAATTCTATAATGCATTCACCACATATACCATCTCATATCTAATTTCTTCTACATGCATAACTTATAAAATCAAACTGAAATAACATATAGATGTAATCTATAATTCATGTGCATGAAAATTAATCACATGACACAAAGATATTGGTTACATAGAGACACTTCAGAATGAAGGTAAAACTAGGGTGGGGATGATACCCACAAATCTTCACTACTGTAATAATAAAGTTAACCTAGTAGGGCTAAAATGTTTGACCATATCCAATGATCTATCTACCCTATTAAAATCTTTTGAGACTATTGGATCTCATCCTATTATAGGATTTCACACTTACTTGAAAAAGTAAGGACTCTATTAGGAGATTTACAAAGATTTGTTAAGATCACTATGTTAAGAGATTTACCTTGACTCAATTTTTTTAAACTAATTTAGTACCTAATCCTTAATTTTCTCTAATAATATGATGTTGAATCTACTCTTTTCAATCTGATATTATCTCCAATATGATATGGCTCTTCTATCCTTCACTACTTGACTAGGTCACTTGCTTTCATCTATATTAACACAACTCTTGCATTTATTGCAATGTTTACACATTCACAAATGAATCATATGAATAACTTATTTCATCCTTCATATCATATTGTTCACCATACCACACATATCATACAAAACTACGCTAAGTTTTTCCCTATTTAAATATTTCATAAAGAGTTTTCTAGATGCTTCCTTACTTAACCTCTTGATCTAATTAGTTTATCATAGAACATAGGGATCTGTGATCCACATCATAAAATGAGTAAAAAAATTCTAACAAACTCTAAAAGCATTAAATATATTGCCCATGTTGTCCTGAAACTATTTACCTCAAACTTTTTATCATTCCTAACTTGAATGCAAATTCAGCATTGCTTGATAATTACTATTTTTGGCACTCGACACTCACTGTATATGATGCTAACACTCAGTGTCTACTAAACTTAGTACCTTCTATGTAACTCGACTTATATACACTTGAACTACTTGGTAAAAATTAGACTTGACTTATATTGAAAATACTTAGTGACCATAAACTTACTCAGGTCCTATAGAGATTAGTATATACAAGTCTTTACATGACTCAGGCTATATAGAGTAGCTTGGTCATAGTGATGACCATTTGACTATACCTAGTAAATGACTAAGTGGTTCACACTAATAGACAACAACAGTTAGATAGACCAACAATCCCCCCCTTTGACATTAGTGACACATTTTTTTCATGATTACATTCTTTACAAATATGAGTACCCCCCTAAGCCCATGACTTAGTTCAAAATAGAACCACAAAAACTTTCACTTGTGCTAAATAAATAAATAATGAACAAAATATACATGACTCTAAGTAAACTAATTGATTTAGTGGCATACCCTATTTTCTTTTAGCGCTCTGATTTCCTTTTGAACTTTTATTGCCTACTGAACTCTTTTGATTATCATTACATTCCCTTGTTCTTTTCTTCTTTTCACTATTCAAGACATGTAATCATCATTATAATTCAATTTCTCCCTTGTTTTTTTCACTTATGGTTGCTATTGGGGTTGAATTGGTGGAATCAAACTATATTTTTAATAAAAGGTTTGTGTACTTGGGTGATCATAGAAAGGGCATGATCCCAAATGGTTCTTTTTTATTCAAAACTATGATTGTGCGACTATAACCTAGCTGCCAAATTAATTAAATTGTCAGCCACTAAAATATTATGATGTTCATTGATAAGGTTTGGGCTGATTTGATTGATTTATGCATAAACTCCAATTGAGGTATCAAACTTGATTGAATGAATATCAACCATGATCTCATTTTGATGCCAGTTACCTAAATCTTGACCAATTTTCCTTGAACATTCAATAAATTATTGTAGTATTGGGAGCTAGATTTCATTGGCTACAAAATACTATTTCTTGCTGTCTTCATGTGATCGAGAATGTCTTGGAGGTTCTTGTAGAAACATTATTTTCTCAAGAGTGAGGTTTTCCAAATTCAATTGTGGCATCTCAATCATTTCATCCATACTAACTTCAATATCTAGACAGAGGTTCTTTATTACTTATTTTTGTGTGAGGTATAGAAGTGTTGTTCCTCAACTTTTCTTTAGGAGATTGTGAGGGGGTATCACCACTTAGTCATGTTTGTGCATCAATTCTAGAGACAACAATAGGTGCACTTACCATTGTCTTAGTTTCCTCCTTATTTCCCTTAATTTGAGGTACTAACACATTTGGTCCTTCTTGACCTTTGGTAAAAATTTCTATAGAAGTGTCCTTATAAGTTTCTTCTTCCTCTTGCTCCTCCCTGTCTATATCTGAGGGATTCTCTAGAGTGCTAGGGGTGTTGGCATGAACTAGTGACATGTTTCCTTGTGGACTTGTCACACCTAAAATTATCTCATAACTCTCATCATCTTTCATAGTAACTATCTCAATGTATTTTTCTTTTATTGTGAGACCAAAAATACTTTTCCACAATAACTCATTTTGCTAAATTACAACATCAGCCATATTTTGTAATATCATAAAGATTCTAAATCTAGGAATGAATTTGTTCTTGTATCTCTCCAAAAATGTATCCTTATGTTCTTGTGATAGATCTGGAAAAACCTTGGCTAATGTGCTATTTATAATATTTTTCTCTTCTTCTTCTACCTATTGCCACCTTCTGGTAAGTCTATTCTACAAATCTATAGGCATCTTCTTATGTACTTCATTTGGAGTCATGGCCTCCTCAAATTTTGTTGAATCAGTATTATCCAATTTTTTATATTTCACAAATCTAAAAATGGATAAACCTGAAGATTTTCTTAGGTTGGAAGATACCTAATCACTAATTTTTCTTCTCCCTATGGGTGGTCCTTTAACTAATATTCTTCTCTTTGGTTTTGATCTGCCGAAATCAGTAGTTTGTACTACTCCTTTTTTGTAGACTGCTTGGCACTAGCTACTACCCTAGTCCTTGGTTTGATAGGTGGTGGATGCGAGAGTGGTGTCACCATTGGCTTCTTTGTAGTTCTTTTAGCCTTCTTTCTAGGTGGTGTAACAACCACTAATGCTTTACCTTTGACTCCATTTTCTTCCTTTTCCTCATCACCACTACCCTTTTCTTCATCTTCTCCAATACTTTGTGTAATAAGTAGAGGTTCCCTTTTCATTCCTTGTGTGCCTAAATTTTCCTCTAGATCTTCAATAATTTTCTTCATCTCCTTTTCCTTGAAATCTATTTTGATATCTATCATGATTCTTGCTTTATATTATTCATACCTCCCAAAAGGTTCTTCTTCATTATCAATATCTTCTTTCAGTAGTGCAACAATTTTTGCATTAACTTTTTCACTTTCAATCTCATAATAAAATGTTATTAGCCATGTCTTCCTCAGCTTAACCATCTATACATATGGGTTAACTCTTTCTAGCAAGAAACATAAATCATTATATTGTTTCATTATTGAAACTTCTGTTATCCTCATCCTCATTCTCATTCATTGTCTGAATTCTTCAAAATATGTATCCATGACATTCTCAAAATTCTCCCCTAATTGAGTTATATACTCATTGATTTGCATTACTATTAGTTCTCCTTGATCCAAAATGATGGTATACAAGGAAAATACTTTTGAATGTAAAAGAAAATACACATGACAAGTGAACCTAACTTACACATTGAGTTATTTTCCTTTTTGATGGTTGTCTAATTTTCTACTAATTGTTTCTTTTTCAACTTAGGCAAGTTCATATCCATGATCTTTCATGACTATCCTCCATGCTTAATCCACTAACATACATGGCCCAGTATTCAATCTAATTTGTGATAAATAATTCTCACTACAAATTCAATCAATGGATTTGGAATGTTTGTAATGGAAAACCCTCATCCATTTCACTCAGTTCCTATGTTTTCTTAAACTTCCTCATGGCTTAGACTTCTCATTGTTTTCTTCTTATTAAGTGAACGATAGTAAGTAACCTTGTGAATCATTTTCTTGGTTGTTTCAACTAGTCTATTGTGTAGCCAAAACTTCATGTTGTGGATCTTTCTCAGTACGACCTTGATCCATTTGATCTTGAATTTCCTTGGGAACTATAGGGCATGAGTTAACCCTTTTCTATTGAAATTTTTTAACTCCTCCTTCAAAAATCCTTTGTCACATAATTTCTCATCAGCTTCTCAAATTTCATAGTCTCCTACTTATCCAATCTTACACATGTAGCAACTCCACACATTGTGTATCATGACTACCTTGGGTGGTATCGAAGATAACATAACCATTGGGTCACCTTTCATTGCAATCTCAAGAATAGCACAAATTTTAGGTGGAGGACAAGTGTCACTCCTCACCAATTGAATCTTACCAACCTCTATTCCTTGACTCTTTTATGTAGATGATGAAGCTACCATTTTCTCTTTTTTAGGGTTTGAAGACTTTTTTCATCTGGATCACTTGACACAACTTATATCTTCATTGACCAATCTTTTTGTCTCATATTTTCTCTTAAATCACCTTATGATATCTTTTCACTCAAATCAATCTTTTCTATCAAATTCTATACACAAGTTATGAAATAATGCCTTCAAATTTTGATATATACATCGTTTTGCTTGACTTAGGTTCTTCATTAATGTTGTGAATTCAAGTAGGTGAAAGAAAGTTATCTCAATTTACATTGTGTTATTGAACTATTTTTTCACTTTACAACTTGGTCTCTTCCATCTAACTTGGGCTATACTCTAGTTTCTTCATAAATACTTAGTCTATATTATTGCAATGCTCAGTTAATATAAATAATTTTACCAATGTTCAACACTTATTGTGTAGATGATTATTTTTCACCGATCCTTTCATAAATATGTTCGTATGCATCTTTACTAATGCAAATATGAACTTTATCACATTTTATGTTAGGAATTGATGTAAGATGTATCATTAGATATAAAGTTCCATAGATACCTTTCTCACTTAGTTTGAGATGATGTGATCACCTTCTCCATTGGATTGGGTGATCTTAACTCTACTACTTTCATCTTCTTCCTTTTTCTTTCATGTATGATTCATCTCCTTCCTTGTTTGATCATTTTCCACTTTTCCTTTACCTTTGGTGTTGTGATTTTTTGTTAGCACTTGAGTTCTACAGTATTTTCTTGAATGTCCAAACTTGTGACATTTGAAACAAAGATTATTAGGTGCATGGTGTTGCCTTTGATTAGCCTAGTAGGGTTTTGTCTATGATTTGCATTAATATTCTCTATGTCCATAGTTTTGACAATTGTAACAATAGCCTTCCAATCTAGGTGTAGTAAATACATTCTTCATTCTTAACCTACACTCATGTATTTGATGTCCTTTCATTTTGTAGTAGAAATAAGAACCAATAAATTTAGGTTTAGGACTTTGCATACCATTTTTTATTTAGTAGATGATTTTAGTATGACCAAGTTTTCCACAATTATGACATGTAGATTTCCCTTTTGTCTTTACATTTATTAGCTCTCCACTCTTAGATGATTGTCCTTTCTTGGTAGATGAATGTACCAAATTAGTAGTATTTCCAGATGACCTCATAAGTTCTTCAATATATTTTATTACTTCATTTGGCTTGTTGAATCTCTTCACAAGTTTTTTTTTAGTTTTTAGTACATCCTTTGGTAAGTCCTTTTATGATAAGTCCTTTGGTAAGTCCTTTGGTAACACCTAAAAATGAACGTAAAACTAGGGTGGGAATGACACCAATAAATCTTCACTACTACAGCATTAAAGTTATTCAATTAGAGTTAAAATGTTTGACCATAACAAATGATCTACCCTATGAGGGGTCTATCTTGTTAAAATAAATTGAGTCTATTAGAGTTCACTCTATTAGATCAGGATTTTGCATTTACAACAAAGTAAGGACTCTATTAGGAGATTTACAAAAATGTGTTAAGACCAATCTATTAAGAGATTTACCCTAACTCAATCTATTAAAACTCATTAAGTACTTTATCCTCAGATTTCTCTAATAAGCTATTGCTGGATCTCCTCATTGAAATTTGATCTAATCTTTTATCTAATATGGCTCTTTTTTCCTTCACTACTTAACTAGGTTGTTTCATCTTTTCTATAATAACAAAACTTTTAACTCTACTACAATGTTTGCACATTCACACATGAATTGTATGAATATCTTTTCTCTCCTTCATATCATACTCTTCACCATGCTATACATTCCATACAAAAATGTGTTAGGTTATGCTCCATTTAAATATTTCATAAAGAGTTTTCTAGATGCTTTCTTATTTTGCCTTTCCATCTAATTTTTTTATCACAAAAAATAGGGATCTATGATTCACATCATAAAACATGTAAAAATCTCTATAATAAACTCTAAAAGTATTAAATATATTGCCCATGTCATCCTAAAATAGTTTACCTCAAAGTTTGTATCATTCCTACCTTGAATGTAAATTTTATGTTTCTCAGCAATTACTATTTTTGACACTCGGTATTCACTGCATATGTTGTTAATGCTCAGTCTCTACTATGCTTGGTACCTTCTATGTAACTTGACTTATATATGCTTGAACTACTTGATCAACATTATAATTTACTTATATTAAAAATAATTGGTGACCATAAGCTTAATCAGCTCCTATAAATCTCAATATATACAAGTCTTTACATGAATTAGCCTATATCGAGTAGCTCAGGCCCAATGATGACCATCTAACTCTGACTCATAAATGACTAAGTGGTTCACACTAATAGACAACAAAAATTAGAGAGACCAACATGAAGTCCTTAAGAGGAGTCAAATATAATATTAGGGATGGGAACTTAGTTAGGTTCTAGGTAGATAGGTGGATAAGGGATTCTCCTCTTACCTACACCAACTTCTCTACTTTGAAGGATCATAATGTGACTAATTATGATCCCAAAGTGGTCAATTATATTGAGAATGGAAAATGGAGAGTCCTCATATTGGGTGACGTTAATTTAATGGATAAATATCTAATTAAGAAGCTAGGAAATATCTTGAAAGAAATATTTATCCCTCTCTAATTAATTTGGGACAAAAATTCATTAGGTGATTTTAGTGTAAGGTCAACTTATTACAATATAATTAGTAGAGGATGTTCCTTGAAAAGATAGAGGTATGTTTGGAATTCTCACTTCCTCCCCAAGATCAATTTATTTTGGTAGTCAATTATGTATAATAGTATCCTCATGATTGATAATCTTCAAAGGTGATTCTTTTAGATGTTCAGCCAATGTGTGTTATGTAGTTGTAAGGAGGAGACTATCTCTCACCTACTAATCTATTACTCCTAAATAGTTGAGGTTTAACACAATTTCTTTGATCAAATGGGGATTACTTGAATCTTTAATAGTGATGCACAATAATACATGTTAAACTTGAATTTTCCTTACCATCACACCCTCATTAAAATGCAATAGAAATCTAGATCCCACCTTACATTTGTTGGAACATATATAAAGAATAGAAAAATTGCATACTAAGAGAAAAATTTGGCCCCCCTAAGTGGTTTTTCATATTGTTATGGTTCTTATTAGGGACTACACTCTTAAATGGGAGTGGGAACCTCCCCCTACTCCTCAAAACAAATAGACAAGAGATGGGCATATATTTGGAATATATCTCAATTAATTGAGAAGGTGGATAACACCAAGGCTCTAAAAAAGAAGGGTACTAAATGGGAGTCAACCCCCCTACTTGGTAGAAACTGAATCTTGATGGATTTGAGAGGAATGGTATTTTTGTTGCATGGGGTGTCATCTAGGATGATTAGTGAAATTTTACTAAGGATTATCTAAGTAATTGTCATAAGATCTCAAGCAATCAAGTGGAAGCTATGGGGCTTCTTATGGAGTTGGAGACAATTATAAGTTAGTGATTGAAGGCAACTCTCTTGTTTTCATTTTTTTATTGAATCCATTAAAGGAGAATATAGGATGAGCTAGCATGTCATGATGATAATAAGAGATGATCAGATATTGCTAAATATATTTAATGATGTTAGTTTCTAACATTTGTACAGTGAGGGTGACCAAGTGGTGTACATCTTGGTAGCGTATGAGCATGGCATCATAAATCAACACTTTTGTGAAATGGAGTATGATATTTCAAGATAATTTTATTGCTTGTGCAAAATAAAAAACATTTACCAAGAATTAAGGAAGTTATGAGAAAAAAAAAAAGTTGCTTGGACTTATCTGAGAGAAGGGGGTTCAATTCCTTTTATGGAATGTGTTGAGGGTCATGACGAGAGGGTCTCTAGGAAGTTTTCTAATTCTTGGAAGGACTATTAGGTGACTTTGAAAAACATATGATTTGAAGTCAGTGAGGAGTTCATTTCAAATGCCACTAGTCTTGCCCTAGAAGGAAAAAATTGAGAAAGCAAGTGAGGGTTTCCAATGGAGTTGGCTTGAGGAATTTTTTTAGACCCAATGAGGCTCTTGAATGTGTCCATGGTGGGTTTTCTTGTCTAAAAATTACTAAGCCTTGGGATACGGTCTACTATGTGATTATGAGGTATATTACTCTCAAAGATAGGTTTAATGTGAATTAATATTATAATTTTCCTATACTGAACCACTTTAGGAATAGGGAAATTATTAGTTTTCCTTGTTATTACATTCCATAGAAAATTATCTTTGCATTACATGTAAGAAATGAGAGGAGGGTAAGAAATTTTCCATTTACCATCATGCCCTAATGTTTAGCCTCTTTAAATTTTAAAAAGGCCTTAATGCACCCCATCCCCCCACACAATCATTTCTACTCCCCAAACTTCTTCCCTTTTTAACAAAAACACTTAATGATAAGGAACCCCTTGTTATTTCAAGAAAGATTAAAATGGAAAATATTGAGTTACTTGATGTGGAATGTACTAGGGCTATGGGCAATATGGGAACCTATATGGTCTAGTAAGAGGTCAAGAGACAAGAAGCCTGCTATCCCCCAAGGGTAAGAGAAATTGATTAGTTCATAACCTATTGAGAAAATCAAGAAAAAAGATCATCCTAGACCTAAAAGGAAAGCCACTAGGAGAGACTATGGTGAAGAAAAAGGCCATGAGACCATGGTCGAGGGTTAGAATAGTCCTATGTCATCTCATGTGTTATATACATGTAAAAATGAGACCAATACCCTTGAATCTAAAGCAAGGGGTGAAACTGGCAATCAAGAGATGGTCACCTCCCTAGTTAGGAACTTGAGCATGGAAACTAAAATCTAGGGGACTGAAAAGAAATGGAGACTTAGGTTGAAAATCTTGTGGGAAGTGACAATCAAAAGGGGATAATCTTGTGTGCTAGGAATCTGTTGATAAATATGTATTAAAGAAGATTTTTCCAACCTAGAGGAAATCATCACTAGTCTTATCAAGAAGAACAAGGACCTAGAGGAAAAATTTAATAAGGTAGATAATTTTTCTATTTGTGTCATTCAATTAGTGGTTACCACCCTTCATCTTCTACAAGTTGCGATGTTGGAGATTATTTATACCAAAGATATGGATATTACTTGCTTTTTGTATGGCTTCCTAGTAGACGATTGGTTATAGCTCTTGCTTGAGAACCCAAAAAATCAAAAGAAAAATATTTAGCTATTGGTCCCCTATCTTTTCTTGTTCTTGGTGCTTTATGTTTACAACTTTCTATTTGGCCCATTGGGCTCTATTTGAGAAAAATTACTCGACTTTATTTATGCCTAGAAACTTAAATTGAGCTATGTTTATTTGTAAGCATGTTAATTGGTTAAGTGATTACTATAGTAGTATTAGATATAGAAATATTTTATCTTGGGGGTTTTTGATATTAAGGAAGTGGGTTGGTTAATTAGATGGTAATGACTTTTGACTATAGCCTTATTTTTTTGTTTCTAGGTAAGCCTCTATTTTGGCTCCTTTTTAATATCAAAAACACTCATTTACATGATTTATGAATGTGTAATTGTATTTACATACATTTAATTGTCTTTTTTTCTACCATCCATAATCATTAATGTATCAAACACAAATATTTTACTTGGGAATATAAAATTACTCCAAATTTGCTACTTGTGTATTCTAGAAGTTTATCTAAAATAATTAGTTTTCTAACAATATAGAAAATAATTAGATTAAAGATTGCATAAACAACTAATTAAAAGGTATACAACTTCACATAATGAATTTATTATACATTTACTTTTAATTTAATAAATCTATTATGGTGATTCAAAGTTATAAAAGTGTCACAAAGTGATAGTTTTAAATTGATAAACTTATTATAGTATATAAAATACTTTAATTAATTATTTTTAATATAATTATAGTTTTCTATAATGACAATTGTAATAGAATATTCTATTATAATTATATAAATATTTAGTAATTATTAATTGTCAAATATAATTAATTTATATCTTATTTTTAATTTTATTTGTAAATATAATTAGGAATATGTATTCTCATATATATCATATCATACTATTGTATTATAAATTAATTATAATATCAATATAATAGTATTTTAATAATAATATATTAATATATTAAATTTTTTTTTTTAAAATTTCATTTATAAAAATATAATATTGAAATTATAAAAAGCTAAGATAATTTATTCAATTTATAAATATTAAACATTAATAAATCACATTCTGACTACATTACATTTAAAAAGAATATAATATTAAAAATCTAAAAATCTAAACTAAATTATTCATTTTATAAATATTAAGCATTAATAAATCACATTTTGATTTTTAAAAAATAACTAGGTCGATACTAACAAGACATATAAAGATGAATAATATATTTTGGCAAATTTGGAACATTGTACGTCATTGATAAAGGTATAGAACATTGAATTGTGCCATTTTATTTTTTCTATTTTTTGAATTGTGAACATCGGTGATATGTGTATCCACAACGATCATATTTGTTTATGTTTATTAACTATTGATTATAGAAGAGGGTCACTCTTAAACATCCTACACTAAGAAGAAAATTAAGCATGAAGAGTTTGTATTATAATTCTAAAAATAATATTTGCAACCATAGCACTAAAAAAAACATTAATATTAGTACATGTTTTAACAGAGCATCAAAGTCCTGAATAATCTGCCCTATATAATCTACTAGAAAAGCTGAAAGCATTAGGATGTCATGTAGGCAAAAAAAAGCAAAATGAAAGAGAGCTCCTTTAGACTTTTTGAATTCTTTGCATGCATGGTTTAATATACAAGAATAGATAAAACCTAGGAAAAATTTACTTTAATACCCAATACTGTGTTGTTTTCTCCAATGATATTTTATCCTCTTCAAATCTAAGTTTTCATATACATTTCAAAGTTTTAAACAAATCAACTCAAACAAGTCAAAAATTTGATGATGAACCAGCTTTCCTACTAGCATGAAATTACATGTAGTTTTACTACCACAATTGATGCTCCACAACAAACAACCTTCTCTTTCTTAGCTGGTGGTTTGCAGCGATTGTCTCAAAAACAATTTTGGCAGTTCTGATGAGGGGTTGTCGAGATAGTATTGACCACATTGACATTATTTTTAGTGGGAGGATTTGAAGGACTATATTGAGCGGAGACATATAGTGTAAACATAAACAAGAGCAACACAAGCACTTTTCTTATTTTTCATGCCCATAAAACTCCCCATATTGAAGGCTGAGAGCTTCTGATGAATCAAATATTGCACAAGGCAATCTTTATGTTCCACC
This sequence comes from Cupressus sempervirens, assembly GCA_028749045.1. NCBI lineage: Eukaryota > Viridiplantae > Streptophyta > Pinopsida > Cupressales > Cupressaceae > Cupressus > Cupressus sempervirens. The sequence continues at coordinate 615,267,920 of CM053785.1, read as the reverse complement.
GAATAATGTACCAGTTAATGAAGACTGATATGAAGATGGAATAAGATGCTAGGTATATAATGATACATTTATAGAGGGAGACATCATGTTTTTCTAAAAATTCGAATTCAAAGTCATATCGCATAGGGTGTTGGAATATTAAACGTAGATGGTCATTTCTCCCTAGAGAAAAATGCCCACCTACCACCTAACGACCAACAGAATAGATAGAAACATAAATGCGGTGGGTGAGTTTTTCAAATTCTAAAAAGAGGGGAAAATTGGAATGTAATAAAAGCAATGTTATTCATTCATTTAGAGAGTTGGCAGATCAAGCAGATCAGAGAGAAGTTGCAGAGCTGAGCAGAGAAGGAAGAAGGAAAGAAGTTTGTGCCTGTAGTTGCATGTGTTTCCCCTCCTCACTGAGTAAGTTTGTTGTTGTTTGGATTCATCCTGTTGAAGCAGTGATTGCTCTAGGCACCTTTGTATGCAGCCATTAGAGTTGATTTGTATTTCTCACATGGTATTAGAGCTTCAAGGCCCCACATCCATAGTGAGTTAGGGCATTTTTTTTCTTGGGTTATTTGACATGGCAGGAGATGCAAGAAAGATATGGCAGCAGCCTCCACCCTTCAATGGGAAAAATTATAATACATTTGCAAAGAAGATGAAGACCATAATGGTTCTGAATGATTTATGGGAGTTTTTGGTCAATGGATTCAATGATGTGATTGATCCAACTCAGTATGCTACCCTCATAAATGCACAGAAGACTCATTTGAAAGAGTCAAGGAAGAAAGATGCAAAGGCATTAAGTCTTATTGAAGCAGCAATGACAGAGACAATTTTTCCAAAGATTGCAGTAGAAAATTATGCAAAGGAAACATGGGATATCCTTGAGATAAAATTCAAGGTGACTGATAAAGTCCATACTGTAAAGCTACAGAACATCAAGAGAGAATTTGAGAACCTTTAGATGAAGGAGAATGAATCAGTTGCAGACTTCAATTCAAGGACCTCCAATGTGATTAACCAACTGAAGTCAAATAGAGAAGACTATCAAGAGTAGAGGATAGTAGAAAAGATATTGAGGAGTTTACCTCATAAATATGACCATTTGGGCATGACCATAGAAGAAGCAAAAGACCTCATTATTTTGACAATGGATGAGTTGATGGGTTCTCTTCAAACCCATGAGCATAGGATCAACAGATCTACTTCTTCTAATTCCCAAGAGCAAGCATTCAAGGCTCAATAAAATCCAAGAGGAAGGGGGAGAGGAAGAAATGGCTCAGGCAGGAACTCCAGAGGTAGAGGCCAAGGAAATGGAGGACAAAGAAATACTGCAGCAGAAAGCTCAGGAAGAGCAGATGGAGCAAGTAGCTCAAAAAATACTTCAAGAGGAGGTAAGAAAAACTTCAACTCAAATAAGAGTAATGTAGAATGCTACTACTGTCATAAATATGGGCATTATGCAAATGAATGCTGGAAGAAGCAAAATGATCAGTCAGGACAAGCAAATGTGGCTGATGTGAACATGGGAAGTGGACCCAATGCTACTGCCTTTATCATGTATAATGTTGGTGAAGAAGAAAGCCCTAAGGTTTGGTACCTTGACAGTGGATGTAGCAACCACATGAGTGGTAATGAAACCTTGTTTTCATTCATTGACAAGAGTTTCAAATCAAAAATTAAGATGGGTAACAATGGAACCCTACCAGTTGTGGGCAAAGGATCTATTATGGTTCGCACCAAGAAAGGTGAGAAAAGGGAAATACAAAATGTATATTTTGCCCTTGGTATGAAGCAAAATTTGATGACCATTGGTTAGCTCATTGAAAATGGATACAAAGTGCTGATGGAGAATGACATGTGTGTCATTCAAGAAAAGGATGGGAGTAAAAATCTACTTGCAGCAGTTCAAATGACAAAGAATAGAATGTTTCCCTTGAAGATAGAGACATGTTTCTCATCTCAAGTTTGTGTTGCACCTCACACACAATCAGCTCTAAGGAGTGTTATTGAAGACCCTTCATGGTTGTGGCATCTTAGGTATGGTCATCTTGGCTATGCTGGTTTAAATTTGTTGTCAAATAAAAGAATGGTAGAAGGTTTGCCACGTGTAGGAAATTCATGTGACAAGTGTGAGGCTTGTATTTTGAGTAAACAACATAGGCTTCCCTTTAATTTTGGAAATTCTAGGAGGGCTAGATATCCATTAGAATTAGTGCATACTGACCTAGTCAGTCCTATTCAAGTTACTTCCATTGGGGTCAGTACTTATTTCATGACATTCATTGATGATTTCAGTCGTAGGACATGGGTGTATTTCTTAAAGAATAAATCTAAAGCATTTGATAAATTTGTAGAATTTAAAGCCCATGCTAAAAGAGAATGTGGAAACTATATCAAGATCCTAAGATTAGATAGAGGAGGGGAGTATGCCTCCAATTCTTTTGTAAATTTTTGCAGAAAACATGACATAAAGAAAGAGCTCACAGTCAGCTATACACCACAGTAGAATGGAGTGGCTGAAAGAAAGAACAGGACCATTTTTGAAATGGAAAGGAGCTTGATGAAAGAGATAGGTCTCCTAATTGAATTTTGGGGAGAGGCTGTGGCAACAACATTTTACCTAATTAATAGGTGTCCTACAAAGGCAGTCTATGACAGAATTCCAATGGAAGCATGGTCATGAAGAAGATGGATAGTTGAACACTTAAGGGTGTTTGGATGTGTTGCATATGCACATGTGCCTAAAGAGAAAAGGCAAAAATTGGATGACAAAGGTGTGAAGTGCATCTTCATAGGGTACAACTCAGAATCAAAGGCATATAGATTGTATGACCCATTGATCAACAAGATGATGCTTTCAAGAGATGTGGAATTTCTTGAAAATCAGTCTTGGTATGGTTCAATTGATGAGTCACTAAGCACTTCTAGTAAAGTGCCAATTATGAGTGAAGAAGATGCTGATGAACAGCAAGAAGAAGGAGCAAATAGAAGAAAAGGCAAGTAGATTCAGTCATTGCCGAGCTCCTCTAGGCATGACCGAGTGTCAGTGCCGAGTACCAATGAAAACTGAGCTAGTCAGCAATGCAGCAACAATGAAGATTCTGATCCCACACTCTCCTCCCTATTACCAAGAAAGACCAAGAGTCTTAGGGAGATATACCAAGATGAAAGGTATGAAGATTATGATGAGAGTGTTAATTTTTCATTTTATTCTCATAGAATTCCAATATATTTTGAAGAAGCAATCAAGGAGAAGAAATGATGTAAGGCCATGGATGAGGAAATGGATGCTATAGAAATAAATGAGACATGGGAGCTAACTGAATTGCCTCCCAAGAAGCAAATGATTGGAGTGAAATGGGTCTATAAGACCAAATGCAATGCTGAAGTCAAGATTGATAGGCATAAGGCAAGGTTGGTAGTCAAGGGCTACAAACAACAGTATGGAAGAGACTATGATGAGACATATGCCCCAGTTGCAAGAATGGAAACCGTGTGTGTTGTCATAGCAATTGCAGCCCAACACAAGTGGAAGGTATTTCAAATGGATGTGAAGTCCACCTTCCTTAATGGTATATTGAAAGAAGAAGTGTATGTGGAGTAGCCACCTTGTTATGAAGTTGTAGGTGAAGAGAACAAAGTATATAGGTTGAAGAGAGCTCTTTATGGGCTCAAACAAGCTCCATGGGCATGGTATAGTAGGATTGACTCATATTTGATGAGCAATGGCTTTAGCAAAAGCAATGGTGAGCCTACTCTTTACATCAAGGTAGCAGATGGTAATGTATTGATTGTTGTCTTGTATGTAGATGACTTGATTTTTACTAGTAATGAGAAGGCTCTAATTGGTGAGTTTAAAGAGGCCATGAAAAGTGAATTTGAAATGATAGACCTAGGTCTCTTGAAATACTTTCTAGGCATAGAAGTAAAACAAATGCATGATGGCATTTTCATCTCTCAAGGAAAGTATGCAGGGTAAATCTTGGAGAGATTTAAAATGTAGAATAATAAGGCAACCCCCACACCAATAGCAATAGGTTTGAAGTTAAGAAAGGAAGACTCTAGCAAGAGAGTGGATCCAACACTACACAAGAGTATGGTTGGAAGTTTAATGTATTTGACTACAACTCGGCCAGACCTAATGCATGCACTAAGTCTAATTTCCAGATTTATGGAAACACCAAAGGATTCCCATTGGAAAGCGAGAAAGAGGATCCTAAGGTATGTGAAAGGTACCAAGGGATTTTGGATTTTGTATACTGCAAATGATGATTTCAAGTTGGTTGGTTACACTGATAGTGATTGGGCTAGAATTTTAGATGATAGGAAGAGCACTTCTGGATACATGTTTCATATGGGATTGGGTGCAATTTCATGGGCATCCAAGAAGCAACCTATTGTTGCTCAATCTATAGCAGAGGCTGAATACATTGCAGCGAATGTAGCAGCATGTCAAGCAATTTGGCTAAGGAGGATCTTGACAGATTTGAATGAAAGGCAAGAGGATGGAACCACATTTTTTTTGTAACAACATCTCATCAATTGCATTGTCCAAGAATCCAGTCTTCCATGGGAGAAGCAAGCATATTGAGATCAGATATCACTTCATCAGAGAGTTGGTGGATAAATGGGATATCAAGATGGATTTTTGCAAGTCTAAGCAGTAGCTAGCAGACATTTTCACAAAGCCATTAGGCATTGGATCTTTTGTACACCTAAGAGAGTGTCTTGGTGTAGTTGATTTAGATCAGCTGCGATCCTTGTTTATTTGGCTTGGGACAAAGGGGGAGTGTTGGAATATTAAATGCAGATAGTCATTTCTCCCTAGAGCCAAATGCCCACCTACCACCTGACGACCAATAGAATAGATAGAAACATAAACGCAGTGGGTGAGTTTTTCAAATTCTAAAAAGAGAGGGAAACTAGAATGTGACAAAAGGAATGTTATTCATTCATTCAGAGAGTTGGCAGATCAAGTAGATCAGAGAGAAGTTGCAGAGCTGAGCAGAGAAGGAAGAAGAAAAGAAGTTTGTGCCTGTAGTTGCACGTGTTTCCCCTCCTCACTCAGTGAGTTTGTTGTTGTTTGGATTCATCTTGTTGAAGCAACGATTGCTCCAGGAACCTTTTTATGAAACCATTAGAGTTGATTTGTATTTCTCACATAGGGATGATGGTGAAATCCATGAATCCTAGCCCTAAATATGTGAGTCTTTGATGTAGTTTAAGAGGCAATTTTATTCAACTTGGAAATTTTGACTGCATATATGTATTGACCTATTTTTCAATTAATCATGATGAAATATAGATGTTTCAGGGAAGTTCATTATCAACAACCAAACACTTGCATATTCAATTTGAAATTTAAATAACAAGTAAGCTCGGGCAGGATCAAATTTAAGCAATGCAAAATACAATTGAGGGAGTGAAATGTAAATTGTGGTATGAAGTATTGGTGTAATAAAGTCGACCAGTGATTAGAACCAATTTGGAGAGCTGCATAGAGATGAGTAGATAAGATTGAATCTATGACAATATATATTAGTAAGAATAAATGGAGAAATGATAAAGACGCGACTCAAATATAGTACAAGGATGTATTATTTGTTTATATGTAATTGGATTGAATCATTGCATGACCCTAAACTAAATGGGAATGTGTCATGTCCCCTTTTCAAATAATTAAAAAATAATAATCTTTGCTAAGGCAGGCAGGCCCAAGAAAGTGAAGTTTCGGAAAAAGGGGGTTAATCTTTGGAAACCGTTGGACTAATAAATGAAAATTATTATTAAAATAAGTTTCATTAACCTCTCTTGGATGTGAGTTACAGAATTAAAAAAGAAAATCTTTGCTAAGGCAGGCAGGCCCAAGAAAGTGAAGTTTCGGAAAAAGGGGGTTAATCTTTGGAAACCGTTGGACTAATAAATGAAAATTATTATTAAAATAAGTTTTATTAACCTCTCTTGGACGTGAGTTACAGTTATGCCCTCTTTTAAGGGGTTTGGAGGCATTTTGGGCTCATTCCAGAACTTGATTTTGCTCATTCTTTGTTATTCTTCAGAGGCTGCCAAACCTGTGGAGAAGGAGACCCAAGAACGGGAGTTTGCAGGTTTCCAGGGAGACCCAAGAACGGGAGTTTGTAGGTTTCCAGGAAGGCTAAGGACGGGAGTTTGAAGCCATTCCATGTGCATGCTCATACAGAGTTTGCCTTTGTGCTGAACAGTGCAGATTTGTGAGTTTCCGGGTGTATTTTTGTAAGAGTTTGGTGTTTCCGGTTGAGTATTTCATATCAGTTTTGGTTGCTGCTGTATTTTATACTTTAAGCTGTTAAAATAGATCTGAATATATATATTGGGACGTGATTAAACTTCTGAGATAGATTATTAGTGTTCTTGTGGTGTTTCCGGACATATTTTGTGCTATTTCGGGAGCCCGATGAGCATAGTTTTGGTCCTACATTTTCGAGCTGTTGTGTAAATGCTATACAGATCTGGAAATATCAATTTGTGGGCTGTTATGCTGCTGAAAGTTCTGTAAAAATTTCCATTTTCAGATTCATTAATAATTTGTGAAGTTGTGAAGCTTTTAGCACTATTTTCAACATACCCGATTTGGGGTTTCTTAAGAATTTTGGTGGATCTTTGGGATATTAGTTGTTTGATCTTAAAGGTCTGATTAAAGGTTGGAAATATCATGTAAAATCAGAAAAGGGACATTTCAGTGGTATCAGAGCCATGATCTTGCCAGCCTGAGGGTTTGTAGAAGTTTGCAGGTCAGTTTTGACAACTACCCAGATCTTGCATTTCAGTTTTGAGAACTACCCAAATCTTGCATGTCATAATTTATGATTGCATGTTGCTTCTAATCAGTTGCATGTCCAAATCTATGGTTTCATGCTACTTCTAATCATTTGCATGTTAGTTCTTGGTGAATTTGGTGGTTGTAGAAGTTTGCATGTCAGTTTTGACAACTACCCAGATCTTGCATGTCAGTTTTGACAACTACCCAGATCTTGCATGTCATAATTTGGTGGTTGCATGTTGCTTCTAATCAGTTGCATGTCCAAATCTATGGTTGCATGCTACTTCTAATCATTTGCATGTTAGTTCTTGGTGTTTGAAGAAGTTATATCCTATTGGGGTTACACTCTACTTTATCCAGAATGGACAGGTATAGTACAGAGTCTCAGAGGAAACAATCTTGGACAACTGATAGCCAGAGTCAAAACAGTAGAAAGGATGGTTATTTAGACATTCAAGATAAACTTATGAAAATAAGCCATGACATGTCTAAACAGTTGGTTGAGCACCACCGCATAAATGACATGTTATCTGACCCAGCTAAGGTGGATGAGTTGACTGGATTTCTATTTGGCAGATTTTCTCACAGGACAAATGACACAATTCCCAAGAACTTGCATGAGGAGTTTGAGAAACTAGCTGATAGCCAGGTAGAGGTCTCAGATTCTACTCTGCCACAGGAGGTGGTGGGAAAGGATATCACACAGATTGATAGTAACAGTCAACTTGATACTCAAATTGAGACAATTGTTTACAGGTCATCAAAAGGTGATGCCACAGGTATTCAAGATGGTATAGTTACAACAGGCAGTGACTACAGTGTAGTGGGTTCAGATGATGATTATGAGGATGTTGTTGTGCAGGATGGTGAGATACCTGGTAGAGATGAGCAGACATTGAGCATTCATGACTTTGCTGAGAAAGAGTACCAGGCGCAGTTAGATGCTTCATCACATGAGGTTGAGGCAGGTAGTACTTCACATGATTTATCCCGCCAGCTGAAGGTGAGTGAAGATAGTATTGTGACTTCATTACCTCATCATGATAGGTATGTGGAGTTAGTTGGTATTGGTCATATTACTCAGGTGAGGAGTTTGCTTGAGTTACCAGTTGATTCTAGTTTACAGATATGGACTCGAGATTGTTATATTGGTGTTTGGGATTCAGTTGACTGGAGATCTTTAACACTTTTTGGTAGCAGTGTTTGTTTGGGTGCTATCATGGATTTGATTAGCAGATTACACGGTGTTGTCTTTTCTTGTGCCAGTATCTTGTCTGATGTTGGTATTAGTTTTTATACATCGGTGTTGGGCTTTGTTCATATATCCAGTCGACCATACTTGCTGGAATGTGTTGATGATATTTCATATTTGGCAGTGTGTATAGATGAGTCCCAGGATCATATTGGCATTGATGACATCCAGGAGGATGCAGTGGGCAGTTTTGAAGACTTAGTTTCCTTGGGTACAGAGGAGTTGGACAGCAATGCTAATGTTTTTGATACTCCGTATGTTGATATGAGCTTTAGATTTGATTCACAGGATATGGATGGTAATACTCTAGAGACTAGTAACTTTGAGGACACTCCTTCAGACAGTGCATCAGAGGAGGTTTGTAGGAGACAGTCAAGCCAGTACCATCATGTGTCTAATCAGTTGAGAGTTAGTGACCAAGACATTGCTATCACTTGCCAACATTTCGATGCTGCTCGTCAGTTGTTAGCAGTTTATGGATGGGGTTCTCCTACTAGTGATGAGCAGGGAGGAAGTTATCTTTCCTTGACAGAGATCCACTCTTTATGGGAGGCTATTCGGATTTTGAGACAGAATTATATGCAGTTGGTAGCTGACAGATATTATCTTATGGAGTGGGGTAGTAAAGCATATGATGCATTGTTGGCCAAGGAAGATGAGGTGAGTGAGCTTACTGAGCAGCTTGAGCTGACTTCTGAGATTCTTGAGAGTACACAGTTGGCTTTCAAGGAGTCACAGTTTCATTTGGCTAAGGTGACCATGGAGTTAGAGCGACTACAGTCTTTATCTAATTCTATACAGTCACAAGCTATGGTGTTTGATGATTCAAGGATGTCCATGGCTGAGATTGTCAGAGACAGTGGAGATGGGGATGCATCCATCCTTGATACTAACATTGGCATATCAGGTTCATTCCCACTAGAGTCAGGTTTAGTTGAGTTGGGTATTGTAGCAGATTATTGTATGCCTGACAGGGTGGTAGCCTCTAGTATTGAAGGCACAGAGACTAGAGATGTATCAAAGGTCATGTGTGATGTTGGTGAGTCGACAGTTGGCATGGTTCCTGCTAGTAATACTACTCCTTTGGTGATATCTTTGGAGGTAGTAGTCAGTTCCAACATGGTTGATGATCAATTGCAGTTAGTTTCATCTGGATTACAGTTTGAGCCACTGACTGAGATTGGCGCATTCTATCAGCATTACACTGTGAGGTACGCTCATCAATTTACCTTTGATGACCATGTTGATGAGATTATGACACAGAAATGTACTTTGTTTCCTAGTGCTTATCATCAGTTATAGAATAGTTTGATGCCTCGAGATGAGAGTTGTGATGGGCACGACATGGCGACAGGTTCTGTAGTTGATAGCTTGATAATACATGACTTAGAGCAGGAGTTTTGGAGTGATGCTTCAGCAAGTGTTGTTATTGATTCTACTCCTTTGGCTATGACATCTCCTGACTTAGCTAGTGATCAGTCACAGTGGGTTGTATCACTTGTTCATGGTGAGCTATTGACTGAGGTTGGTTTTTTTAATCAACATTATATTGCAGGGTATGTACATCAGTTAACAATTGATCCTTATGCTGAGGAGTTGATGGCAGGAAAATTTGGTTTGGGTTCCATTTCTTGTTGTTTATCTTGTGATGGCTTTTCACCATCAAGGGTGCATGGGAGTTATGGTTATGAGATAGTGGCCAATGATCTACAGAGTTGTGTTGACTGCAGGAGTTGTACAGTGTGTGGATTCTCCATACTTGGTATAGTTTCATTTGAGAGCATTCACCATTGTTGCAGAGTTGGATTGTACATTCCATATAGGCCAGTGGAATGCATTGATGGTATTTACTATGTTGGTAGTCCAATTTACTTGGGTTTTGATATTCTAAGAGTTTGTGTCTCATGGGTTTTTGACTGTGGTAATGGTGATTTTGGAGTTTGGTTGAGCTATAATTGCCAGTTTGATTATGGATTCCTCTTGGTCATATTGCAGAGGATCTTGCAGGAGTCTGTGTTAATTGGTAGTAGTATAGTTCATGACTACATTTGGGATCCAGGAGGATTGATTGGTTTATTGTTTAGCCATTGCTTGAGGACAAGCAATGTTTGGGAGGGGAGGACTTGTCATGTCCCCTTTTCAAATAATTAAAAAATAATAATCTTTGCTAAGGCAGGCAGGCCCAAGAAAGTGAAGTTTCGGAAAAAGGGGGTTAATCTTTGGAAACCGTTGGACTAATAAATGAAAATTATTATTAAAATAAGTTTCATTAACCTCTCTTGGATGTGAGTTACAGAATTAAAAAAGAAAATCTTTGCTAAGGCAGGCAGGCCCAAGAAAGTGAAGTTTCGGAAAAAGGGGGTTAATCTTTGGAAACCGTTGGACTAATAAATGAAAATTATTATTAAAATAAGTTTTATTAACCTCTCTTGGACGTGAGTTACAGTTATGCCCTCTTTTAAGGGGTTTGGAGGCATTTTGGGCTCATTCCAGAACTTGATTTTGCTCATTCTTTGTTATTCTTCAGAGGCTGCCAAACCTGTGGAGAAGGAGACCCAAGAACGGGAGTTTGCAGGTTTCCAGGGAGACCCAAGAACGGGAGTTTGCAGGTTTCCAGGAAGGCTAAGGACGGGAGTTTGAAGCCATTCCATGTGCATGCTCATACAGAGTTTGCCTTTGTGCTGAACAGTGCAGATTTGTGAGTTTCCGGGTGTATTTTTGTAAGAGTTTGGTGTTTCCGGTTGAGTATTTCATATCAGTTTTGGTTGCTGCTGTATTTTATACTTTAAGCTGTTAAAATAGATCTGAATATATATATTGGGACGTGATTAAACTTCTGAGATAGATTATTAGTGTTCTTGTGGTGTTTCCGGACATATTTTGTGCTATTTCGGGAGCCCGATGAGCATAGTTTTGGTCCTACATTTTCGAGCTGTTGTGTAAATGCTATACGGATCTGGAAATATCAATTTGTGGGCTTTTATGCTGCTGAAAGTTCTGTAAAAATTTCCATTTTCAGATTCATTAATAATTTGTGAAGTTGTGAAGCTTTTAGCACTATTTTCAACATACCCGATTTGGGGTTTCTTAAGAATTTTGGTGGATCTTTGGGATATTAGTTGTTTGATCTTAAAGGTCTGATTAAAGGTTGGAAATATCATGTAAAATCAGAAAAGGGACATTTCAGAATGTAACAAATTTCATTAAATTTGATAATTGGTTCTATATGAATGTATATATAATTTCAGTGTACATTGTAATTTTCAACATGACAGTAAATATACTCAAAATGTCCATAAGGATATTATAAGGGGTCATTGATGAATTCTCTTCACATTTCTTCCCCTTCAATGCAAGTGCAACCTTTAACACAAAAGTCAACATAGACATAAATCTTGGTTAATTTAATTGTCACCACAAAATGAATAGAAAGAAAATGTCATAATATTTGCTTTTATAAAAGAGATATTGTAACACACTCATGGCTCCCCTTAGGATTGATGAATGTTATCTACTTAGCTATAGTAATATGATATAGTACATCTAATAGTAACATGGAATATGGTGTAATGAGGTGTAGTGTTATTTATTTTATCTGAACATTGAGGTTTGTTTAATGATATTAATGTAGTCTACTTTATATCTATAATGTGTAATAACATCATCTATGTGTGGATTTATATATGAAATTGAACTATTTGGGTATAATTATGAGACTCTATATACAAAAAATTTACAACTAAAAATATCAACATAACAATTTACTATTAATAATATAATCACAATCATTTAATTTTTTGGATTTAGGTAAAAATAGGTTTTGCATCAACTCAAAAACCAATAAGTAGCAATTACAAGATATAATCAAAAGACTCCAAATGTAGAACTATGTTGGAAAAGATAGATGCACCATGATAAAATCCAACAAACCAAGACATAGAACAAGAAAAAAGAAGAAGACCAAAGTACAAAGCTCAGCCCAACCATAAACACACTAAAAATAGAAATTAGGTCACCTCTTTTAGAGCCTTAGCAACTTGAATCTCCATAACTTGTGGATAATCTTCATCATTCTTCAACATCATAGTATTCTTCTTTTTTTTAATTTTTCCTCTCTCCCCAAGCCATCAATACCCTCCTCCTTTTAGTTCTTTTCTTTTTTCTTTAAGTCCATATTTAGCTCATTTCATTTCATATACATTTTTCCTTTACCAAATATGACTTTCTAGGTGTAGGAGTGAATCCTACTATCATTATCCTTCAAATTTTTATTGATTCTTCCACCTCCTTAAGTTGAAATTGGATAATTACAACCCTTCTTTTCCTTGCCTCCACGTCACTCGCCAAACCCTTATCCAAAATTTCCACCATATTTTGATGGAGAGGATGTAATTATAAACCTAACTGTTGAAGATAGTAGTAAGATCAATTTTTTTCTTAATTTTAGAGAATGTGTCACTAGGTTTTAGAGATATATTAGGGCTAATATCCTCTAAACCATTCATCTCCTCCATAGCTTAAATTTCCCCAAAATTTGAGGCAATGTACCCAACAATGTTGATAGTCAGACTCGGCTTTCTATTATCATTTTTTTCTTTTTCTTGTTTCTTTAGATAGATTATCCTTACAGTCCACTTTCCTCATTTTTTTCATAGAGGGAGAAATTTTTTATTTTTTCATAATGGTTGTCTCTTTACTTTCATCCCTTATTTTTATCCCATCCTCATTATCTTCCCACAAATCCTTTGAAACTATATCATCATGGGAGTCAATCTAGGTGGTATCCTCATCATCCCCCATATCTATCCCATTATCCTCACACTCCATACATTTTTCCTTTCTATCAGAGCCAAGGGTTTTCTTTTTTCTTCTGGAGCCATGCTCATTCTTGATTTTTAAACTAGCACTGGGAGTTTTGGCTTTGAAGTATTCTGTAATGAGAAGAATAAAGCCTTCATATAGGATGGGGCAATTAGGTTTCTTCCTATGACTAACCATACTAAAATACAAAGATTTATTGATATAGTATCAGAAATAAATATGTCCCTATAGTGAACGTTTTTTAGAAAAATGAAATTGAAATAATGAACCCATTTTTTTCTACCATTTAGCATAAGATAAGCCCTAATGAAGCTTAAAACATGCCTCCATATAGGCTTGATTTTATTATTAGAAAATAAATTTCCCACCTTAACCAATAATTTTCTTTCTACATCATACATTTGGAACTTTTACAGAGCCTTGTCAGTAGACCTTATTTCCTTGAAAAACTTTAAGCCTTTTATCAATAGAGTTGTTATCTCTAAAATAAAGAAAATATTAAAAGGGAAGGAGAACCCAAAAGTAATAACATTATACTCACTCAAGCCTTTGAAAAAATCCATATTACCTTCAAGGTCAAAGCAATGAAGTCTCAAAATGAGTGGTGACCCCTCCTTTCTCTGAGTGGTTCCAAACCTGCGACATATCCCTCTATTCTTGATAGGAACTCAATTTTTTCCTCTTTGGTTCTCTACCCATGGCTTCATAATTACCTTGAGCACTCACTTGTTTTAAAACCTAATCATTTTTAATGAGGAAAATGCAAATGAAATTTTTTAAATTTTTTTTCTAGAAAGCATGTCATAAATCAATGCCCTTTATGACCAAGTTTCTCCACATTAAATTGAAATTATCACTTTACATCTTTAAATTATTTATTATTTTTGTTAAAGTTCCCAAAATAGAAATATTTCTTATCCTCAATGATTCTTTCTCTTAAAATTAAATCCCTTACAAGTTTATTTTGCCAAAAAATCATACTCTCTTCCCATACACTCAAGTTCAAAATGCAATTAGCACAAGACTTGGCTTCATGATAAGTATGCAAAATAATTACTTTATCAAATGTATTTAAGATAGATACACCTCATTTATAAAAAATTGCATAATCTACTCTAGTGGGGTTTAACCTTTTAGGAAGTTAATAATATTGTTTGAGTCACCCTCAACCCAAACTTGATTTCTATTAGCAACTTTATAAAGTTTACTAAATAGGAGGGCATAATGACTTCCGAGTAGATAAGAAATAATGTCAACACAATTTCCATACGAATCCCTAATTATTCATCCACATCTAGCTTCCCTAGGGTTTTCTTTAGCCTCCCTAAAAAAGTTGGATTTACACCAACTATTAGGAGGATATAATCAAACCACGTTCTATCTTCTTCTCTAGTTATTATTCTCAAAATAAAAACCATGGAATAGAGGGGCATTCTAGGCTAAAAATTCCTTTCTGATGTCAAAGATCTTTCTAATTGTAAGAAAATTTTCCTTGATTACTCTTATATGTTTTCTAATAGTCACCCAATTCGAGACATCTTTATTCTTGAAAAATTGATGATCCCTTTGTTTCCACAAGTTCCAACATATATGGGGAGGGTTACTTTTCATCTTGGTATTTTCATTCAACATAGAGAAATAACACTATTGAACAAAATCTTTGACATTTTTGGCAAAAAAAACTAATGAAGATTCCAACTAACAAGAAAGAGGTCCTAGATCTAATCAGCATGGGAGAAATAAAGGAACATCTGAAAATTGTCCCCTAATACTTTTTATGGAGAAAATATATATTAACTAAGTTAAATCCCCTTTTAAAAAGATTGTCTAATAAAATAATTTTCTTTTGAATCATGATCCAGTAGAAAATGCCCACTTTTTGGTTCATACCCTTTATTCAAGAAGATTTCCAATAGGGGTTAGCTTCCTTAGTAGTGAGAGTAAATAACCTTGAAGCAACATAATAATAGCCACCAAGAATATTAACCTAGATAACACAATCAGTGAAATCACCATTAACTTTCTGAATGTTGAGGTTTAATTGTATTTGTTGTATATTTGGGTTAATCAACATAAGATTTTTCGAATTACCTTTCACCCAGTAATCTAAAACTAGATTAGCATAAGATATTTCACATTCATCTATCATCTCCAAATTATCTATCTTATCACTCAAGAGGTCATCCATCATCCATCTATCCACTAGAAATTCTACCATTGTCCCCTAAAACTTTTTATAGAGAAAATATAAATTAACTAAGTTAGATCCCCTTTTACAAAGATTGTCTAATAAAATAATTTTCTTCAAAATCATGATCTAGTAGAAGATGCCCACTTTTTGGTTCATACCCTTTATCCAAGAAGATTTCTAATAGGGGTTAGCTTCCTTAGTAGTGAGAGTAAATAACCTTGAAGCAACATAATAATAGCCACCAGGAACATTACCCTAGATAACACAATCAATGAAATCACTATTAACTTTCCAAATGTTGAGGTTTAATTGTATTTGTTGTAAATTTGGGTTAATCAACATAAGATTTTCCCAATTTCCTTTCACCCAGTAATCTGAAACTAGATTACCATAAGATATTTAACATTTATCTATTGTCTCCAAATTATCTATCTTATCACTCAAGAGGTCATCCATCATCCATCTATCTACTAGAAATTCTACCATTGTCCCCTAATACTTTTTATAGAGAAGATATATATTAACTAAGTTAAATCCTCTTTTACAAAGATTGTCTAATAAAATAATTTTCTTTTGAATCATGATCCAGTAGAAGATGCCCACTTTAGGGTTCATAACCTTTATCCAAGAAGATTTCCAATAGGGGTTAGCTTCCTTAGCAGTGAAAGTAAATAACATTGAAGCAACATAATAATAGCCACCAGGAATATTACCCTAGATAACAAAATCAGTGAAATCACCATTAACTTTCCAAATGTTGAGGTTTAATTGTATTTGTTGTAAATTTCCCAATTACCTTTAACCCAGTAATCTAAAACTAGTTTACCATAAGCTATTTCACATTTATCTATTGTCTCCAAATTATCTATCTTATCACTCCAAAGGTCATCCATCATCCATCTATCCACCAAAAATTCTACCATTTTATAGCTTCCATTTTGCACCCTTGTTGGAAACATGTTTACATTCATGTATACATCTCTACATGTATGAACCACCTTTGAAATTAGGAGTATTAAAATTTTTTTCCATGGAAGGATAAGGAAATAAATATTTCCTCTTTAGTATTTGATTCCATACCCTTATATCCTAAAAATACATTCTCAAAATCCACTGGTAGGGGTTCAAAGTGTATTAATTCCTGATCAAATTTCTTTTATTTGCCTTACACTTTTAGTTCCTAAGTTTCTAATTAACCAATAAGATTTTAATAAATATGCTAAATTTAGTATTAATTTGAAAAGAATATTCTTCCTTATGTTTTGGGTTCTCATATGAAAAATTATATAATTACTATAGGGAATTACTCTAAAGATGCTAGGACAAAATGGTTGAAGGATGTAGATGATGGGGATTGTTGTTGATCCAAAATTTTGGTCTGATTATAATATCAAGGTAACTCCTAGGATAGTGATTTAGTATGTTTATAATGAATATGCCCTACTGCCTATGGGCAAAGTCATATTCCTACTTTCCTAAGAATAATTTTGATTAGGTAAAAATGATTCTCTATTTACAAATTATGTTTTTTGGATGAGATACTCTTGAGCAATTGTGTGTGTGTGTGTGTGTGTGTGTGTGTGTGTGTGTGTGTGTGTGTGTGTGTGTGTGTGTGTGTGTGTGTGTGTGTGTGTGAAAGACTTGAAAACATAATATATGTGTAGTGCCTAACCCTATTTTACTTTTCATGTTATATTGGTGAATTCTTTTAGGCAAAATTTTATGGTTATGTGTTATGATTTAGTGTTATATAATATAATATTATAATAAAAAAATTTAAAAGATAAAGTTCAAGGTGGGGGCCATGACCTCCCACCAACTCGCATTGCCTTAGTGGTTCGACTACCAAGGGCAGGCCACAATTGCTAAAGATAGCACTATAATGCTCAAGGTAGTACATGTGCTACCCAAGGAAGCAACATCTGCCTTGGAAGATCACCTTTGTGTGTGGACTCATACAACCATCGCAACAACCCCCCTTTTTGGAGCTTTAAAAATATTTTTTAATATAATTTTTTAAAACATTTTTTTCTTTAAAAAACTATATAAATAAATAAATATAGCTAGTTTAAAAAAAGAGAGAGAATTTATTAATGAAATTAATTTAAATTAAGTTAAGTTCTAGTTAGTTATTATGTTTTTTTAAATTAATTGTTTTTAGTTATAAAAATTATATTATTTTGTTTGTCATTTAATGTAGAGTTTGATTATATTTAGATTTTTAGTTATTATTTAATGTTAATTGAATTTAGTCAATTAAATATACTTAATATTTAATATAATTATTTTTGATTATTAAATAGTATCAAAATAGGTTGTTTTCAGTTGATTTGTGTTTGAAGGAACGTTTCTATATTTTTGATATTTGACCATTGAATGAGGGGGTAATGCATAGTTTGGTAGGAAATTTATGAATCATTAGATAGTGGAAATGCAATTTAGATTTGATCCAACTAAAAATTAGAAACTTTATCAATAGAGATATCTTTGGTAAATGAAAACATCGCTTTTACTCAAATAAAAAATTTAGAGAATTATTGTAGAAAATAGGTACAACTAAATAACTACACTTGTTTCAATTACATGATGAGATGCTACATTTTATTTCATGATGGAGTTTGGGACAAACCTACTTCTAACTAGTTAGGTATGCTTTCTAGAGGCTTGGGAAGTGATTGATTTATGATGCTACTATGTAATTTTATTTGGTCACAAGATTTTTTATTTCCAACCATTTTGATGTGTGCACATATTTATTTGATTTTCTTGGTTTTACCTTTGAGGTTTTGACTAGTTATCTATTGGTGCTTTCTAGTTGATTGTATAGTACTAAGGTGAATATTGTGATTTTATGAGTTATACTTTTATGATTTTAGGGTAGATTATATATTTTTATGTTGGGAAGTGACTTGAAATGGTAGTAAAAGCCCTAAAGAGGCTACCTGGGAAACCCATTCTAATTTATATTAATAAGTGATAACATTTCATTAAATGGGTTAAAATGAATTAGCAAGATTCAGAGTGTTACGTCGCCTATGTCTCGAGTGCTAACATAGGCTAGGATGGGAGTAGGGAAGATTATTGGTTGAGACCTTGCCTTGTGAGTATGCCTTGTTTGTAAGAAAGGATATTGATTCCACATAGAGTCACTAAGGGGTCAGAGTCTAGAGAGGCTACCAGGGTAACCTTAGAGCTGACTCATTTGATGAAACTTTCCCACATGCATATTAGGTCTCCTACATGTCATTGTTGCCTCTAGGATTAGATGTTATTTATGTACATGGTACCTTTGAGATAGATTTATATCAGGATTCATTGACCTAGATTCTTGTTATGACCTTGGATTCTTATCCATTTGGGACTTGAGATTTTCTCCTCAATATGGTGGGAGTGGGCCATTTAGGTTCCATGAGGTTGACTGGTAGTGTTTCTTATACCATTGAGATCTAAAAGCTAGTTATCGATGCTGGATGTATTTGTTCAATTATTCCATCCTTTTAATCTTCTGATCTTGTTCTATGGTCATATTCTAATTTTTTGTACTTTGGGTTTTTTGGCATCCTATGAGATGTTGTATCTTATCTTTGTGTATTTTCTTTTAGCATTTCATACCTTGTGACTTGTTTAGAGGATTATTATGCATTTTGGTTATGCCATGTGGCAACTTATGTACTTGTATATTGTGTCATGTGATTTCATACTTATAGTTATTCTATGACATGGAGTTTGTTTACTTATTAGTTTCATCTTAATAAAACTTATATATCTAATTCAAAAACATGGAGCCCTTGAGAGATGTAATTGTTCATGTATTTCTTGTATATGTATATGAGTTATTACTTCCACTATGTTATCTCTTGTTGTTTAAACTTTCAAAAAAAAATTTATAACAAAATTAGTGACATAATAGGTTAATTTCTTTTGGGTTCCTTGGTGTGGCATTAGAGTATGAATATGCATTATTGAAATTGATAAAATATTCTACGGTTCTAAGAATGCAATTTTTTATGCTTGATTGAAGTAGCTTGGTTGTTTGATTTTTCACTCACTTCAAGAACCAAAGGAAGGGCCCCCTCCTTGAAGCTAAATTAACATTTCTCAAATAAATTTTGAATTTTTTTGTGTGATTTCACTTTAAATATTTGTTTTGAATAATTTCTATTCATTGTGAAGTCATTGGAATTGAACATTAGATGGTTTGACGGTAATAATTTAAATAGTAGTTTTGTGAAGATTTATTATTTTACAACTTAAAAATAGAACAATCCTAAAGTCATGTTTTAATAAGTAGCCAGGATTTAGCCTTCCTTCTTGATCATTATATCTAAATTTTCTATATATAGATGCTCAAAAATCGTTCACATCTATGGTTTCATCACTTCTTCATTCTAGCTCATCCCAATTTCTAATTTCACTAATTTTGGTATTTTGGCCAACTTGATCATCATTTGATTATATCTCAACAATATTCTTCATCATTCATATCCTTTTTCACATCATATCAAATCAACTTAGAATAACCCAGAATTAGTTTTAATCAACACGAAGCTTGTTAAACATCCCAAATCTATCATCACTCATCCAACCCTAGGCAATGTCATGATTCTCAATGCCTCAGAAACCTATCATTCTATCAAACTTAGCAATTTGACCTTAGTACTGTCATGGCTCTAAGTGCTAGGTCAAATTGTCATTCTTGTCATTTGATCATTAACATTGTCGGGTCCCTTAGTGTTAAATGGTGACATTATTAAACCATTTTAATGACATTGACAAAATTCGTCAATGTTATTATGATCAACCATATCAATCAATCTCTATCCTATAGAATTTATGATATTGGTTAAGTGTTACATGTCCTTAGTTCATTTCATGTGTCCTTGGCATGGTATCAGTTCTAATCAATCAATCAATTTGACCATGGATTTGGTCTGCCCATCATCATCCTAGTCAATCTACATTATCATCAAAGGATACTGTCACACTTATTTAATCAAATTGGTGAATCATCTACTAATTCTCTCTATAGGATCAAGTAACTAACTATTCTTCCTAACTAACCTTCTCAATTAATTAATTGATTCATCATTCACAAACTATGAGAATTCACAATTTCCTAAGTCCCATTTTTCATTCATAATTTCCAATTTTCTAATTTCTATTTTTGTGGATTTATGGATTTGTAATTCAGATATTCCACATAATATTGACATAATCTTGACATCATCATGACACATGGGCATGACACATCATGGATTCTCCATCTACACTTGGCCAAAAATTATCATAATCCATATATTCTTATTTCTTATGCATAAATATATTTGGATTCCATCGTCATAGATTCTTGGCTTTAAGTGGGTTTGAGGTGTCACATGATGCGTCATAGATCCTCTTCCATTTATAGCCATGTTTGACTTCCAAGCATCATACAATCATACATTTGGCATCCTGTGTCATATGTTTCATGGATTCTCAAAGGAATCTATTTCCAAGTTGCATATCCAAGGTGACAAATCCAATGCTATCATCTTGTGTGTTGATTATAAATTGAGCATTCTTCCTCTCATTTCTGGTCCTAGGTTCTAAGTCTTTCAAGTCTTATGTCCTATGTCTTTTGTCTCTCAAGCTTAAATCACTTCTAGAATTCTCATAGCATTATCATTATCATAGAATTTTTCTTCCTAATTGTGTGCATTAGGAAATTGGAGCTACATCACATGGAGAAGAAAGAAGGACATGGGAGCTACAAGTGAAAGAGGGGGTTTTTGACTTTATGTTGCTTCCTTTTTAATATTTGGTTCTCATGGTAGACTAGAGGGTATCAATATATGTTTATTGAGTTTATGATTTTCTCATAGTATGTTGGATATTAGCTTATTTTTTGGTCCTATAATTGGTCAACCCAATGTGAACACACTTAACTAACTTTGGTTTCTTTTTTTTGTGCTTGTAGGTGCAAGGAAGGAGCTCACTTGGAGGGGTATAATGCTTATTCTCTCTCCTTTATCCTGCCTAGTCTAATTAGGGGGTCTAGTAAGATAGTTATATGCTCTCATTTTATGCATTCGATTAGCTTATTGTCCTAGGGTGAACTCTACTCTATTAGGGCACACTTGGGACCCCTAAGAGGTAGCTTTAGGGGCCTAGGAGCCACCATAACCCCTATCTATTGTTCCCAATTCACCAACTACACTTATAAACAACCATGGGAATAATTTGCACTATCTAGGTGCACTTGGTAAGGTAGAGTTCAAAATTTCTATTTTTGGGTCTTGTTTAGGCACCATTTCCCCATAATCTGCAACTGGCCTCCCAACTATGCCTGGAAACTACCAATTGTGCCCTTCTGGGCCCCAAGTACACCATGGGAATAGTTAGCACTATTTGAGCATACTTGGGGGCATCCTAGGTCATTCGGGTCTTCTAGGGTGTAGCATTGTTGGTTCATAGGAAGCACATATTTCACACAGAATCTACATTTAGGGTTTCTGTTTACCTCTAGGACCTAGATTGGATGTTTTTGTGTTATTGATGGTCTATTTGCAGCATTTGGCAATTAGTGGATGAAGATATAATCATTACAAACTACTAATTCTTGTTTGTAGGATGTTGTCAAAGACCCTATGTGCTTCTCT
This sequence comes from Cupressus sempervirens, assembly GCA_028749045.1. NCBI lineage: Eukaryota > Viridiplantae > Streptophyta > Pinopsida > Cupressales > Cupressaceae > Cupressus > Cupressus sempervirens. The sequence goes on along the minus strand of CM053785.1, from coordinate 615,246,225 downwards.
AAACTATGTGTGTGGATTTCCTAGAATAAACAACACTTCATTTGGTGCTTTAAAATGAAAATTTTCTATTTTGCTTGTCATTTCTATGGTGTTTAAAACCCTAGGAGTTACATGGACATATCCTATCCCCTTTCCATTGATGGATCTTGGGTGTAAGAGAAATCCATGTGACTTCTATAGAGAAGCTTTCCTTGGACCAAGATACTTGATATTGGGTATGCCAGGGGATGACTTCAGAGCAGTAATAGGCCAAAGCCAAGTCAACACTCCAATCGGTATATAAAACTTGATATGATTAATGTTGTGCCGGTGATATTTATGCATGATAGTTCTCCTCTAGCACCATTGTGGTGCATCAAACCCTGGTTCTCAGGGCTAGGAGATGTTCCGAGGAATTTTATCATTCACTTGTTGAATGGAATGCCCTTGCTAAAAACCTTGTTTTGGTGGCCAAAAACCTTTCTATCCACTAGCTCAGGGGGTCACCCATGCCCGTGAAGACATCCCACATTCTCATAGTTCTTAGTAGAGACAATAGTCCCTTGGGAAGTCATGCCCCTTGGGAAGTAGATCTTGGTAGCCCCAAGAAGTGAGTGCACTATAAGGGGGAGCCTGTGGTGCCAAGATTCTAAGTTGTCCACTCTAGATAAGTGTGGCTAAACTTCAGTTCAAATATAAATTTAGTGGATATAGTCCTACACCTAGGTTGTGGTGTGTCTTTTCACTTTAACAACAACTATTCTTGTCTTATTGTTTCTTGTGCATGTGTAAAACATTAATCAAGATAAAATCCAATTTTTAAATTTACAACTTGGATACTATTTGAACCTTGACAAGACATTGCACATTGTCAAAACATTACAACCTTTGTCAAAACTTTACAAACTTTGGTCCAATAGTTTCAAGACTTGGAAGACATGATAACTTATAACCTTAGAAGTACTTTGCATAACTTAGATTCCACTCTTGCATAGCAACCACCATAGTTTGAGCCTCATACTTACATCATCTAGGTTTCATTTATTCCTCATTTAGTATCACTCATCATTCATAGCACATTCCTTAGGCTTCACTTTGCATTGTTAAGTCTTTTCATTTAAACCCCAAAATCTTCATCTTGCATCTCCCATTTGCATTTGTTCATTACCCAACCTTATATTACACTCTTTAATCATCATTCCATGTCATGTCCCCTTTTCAAATAATTAAAAGTAATAATCATTGCTAAGGTTGGCAGGCTCAAAAAGGTGAAGTTTCGGAAAAAGGGGCTAATATTTGGAAACCAATTGACTAATAAATGAAAATTATTATTAAAATATATTTTATTAACCCCTCTTGGTCATGATTTAGGGTTATGCCCTCTTTTAAAGGGATTTGGAGGCATTTTGAGCTCTTTCTAGAACTTGATTTTTGCTCATTACTTTGTTGTTTTTTAGAGGCTGCCAAATCTATAGAGAAGGGGACCCAAGGATGAGATTTTTTAGCTTTCCAAGAAGGCTAAGGATGGGATTTTAAAAAAATTTCATTTGCAAGCTCATGCAGAATTTTTCCTTGTGCTGAACAGTGCAAATTTGTGGGTTTTCGGGTGTATTTTTGTAAGAGTTTGGTGTTTTCAGTTGAGTATTTCATATCAGTTTTGATTGCTGCTATATTTTAGACATTTAGATGTTAAAATAAAGTTAAATATATGTATTGGGTTGTGGTTATACTTCTATGATAGAGTATTAGTGTTTTTGTGGTGTTTTCGAGCTATTTTGTGTTATTTTTGGGAGTCCGATGAGCATTATTTTTGTCCTCCGTTTGGGAGCTGTTGTGTAAAAACTATATATATCTAAAATTTTCATTTTGTAGGCTGTTATTCTGGTGAAATTTTTGTAAAAATTTTCACTTTCAGATTTATTAATAATATGTGAAGTTGTGAAGTTTTTGTTACTATTTCGGGCATACCCGATTTGGGTTTTATTGAGAAATTGGTGGATCTTTGAAATATTGGTTTTTTTATTTTAAAAATATGATTAGAGGCTTTAAATATCATATAAAATTAGAAATGGAAAATTTTAGTGGTATCAGAGCTATGATCTTACTAGCCTGAGGGTTTGTGGAAGTTTGCATGCAACTAAGTGAAAGAGAAAAGAGATATTCGTAGCGAGAAAGGAATAAAGAAATTTTGATCAAACCTCCAGTTAAAAGTGAAAGTGAAAAATCCAAGGAAGGAAAAAGTATGGATGACCTAGATTAGATGACAAATAAATTCTTCCAAGACATCCAAAATACTCAGAAGAAAATAGTGGATAGTTTGGCAAAAACTAGAGAGGTTTTGCGAATATTGACAGAAAAACTGCAAGGAGTTGCATCTACTAATGAGAAAGGGAGCACTTTAGAGGAGCCAAGAAATCTGAAAGCCACACCTTCTAAATCAATGAAAACTATTTTCCTTCTTATAGATGAGCCACCAATACCAAATCTAGCCCTTAATCCCATGGAAGAGGTTATAGGTAACTTGATTGCATTAAGAGCTACTTAGAATGGCTTAGATGATGACTTTCATAGTTTGGTTCCTTTTAGAGAATATGTGGATATGATGAAAACTTTGATGCCCAAGAAAGAGTATAGGAGGGAGCATGACATAAGTGGAAGAGAGCTCAAAAACAAAATAAGAAAGTTTACAACACCTAATTTTGATGGGACAAATAAAATTTTAGCTAGAGCATGGCTACAAAAATTATAAACCTTCTGCACACTTAACCCCATGAAGGAGAGTGATGTTGTTCAATTTGCAAGTCTACACTTAGAGGATGTAGCCTATGATTGGTGGTATCATGGAATGACTACTCAAGGTAATGATCAGGTAACTACATTTGATGATTTTGGTCAAAGAGTGATAGATAGATTTGACCTCAAGGATGATGAAGATTATTTTAAAGAATTGTCAAAGTTGAAGCAAACCAAATTAGTTAATGAGTATATAGAAGATTTTCAAAAAGTGGCTATTATGGTACTTGATATGAGTGAAAACAGGATTGTTTATCTTTTTCTTAATGGTTTGGAAGATTTTGTTAAGGGTTTTGTTAATGATTTCTCATCCTTAACCTTACAAGAAGCTATCAAAAGAAGCTTGTAACTTGAAACTTGCATGCCTATGAAACTAGTTACTAATAAAAAACCCCCAAATCTTTGGCAACATAAGGGGAATTTTCAGAAAAAGACTTTTCCAACACTACCACCAAAAGATGTGATAAATGTGGCAAAAAAGAAGGTAGATGAAGAGACTAGGAGTGAATTATGAAGGAAAAAAGCTTTGTTTCATTCATAGAGAACCATGGGTTCCAAGACACAGATGTTTGGGGAAAGGTCAAGTGTAGTATATTGAAGTTGCTTCAGAATCTAATTTAGATGAGTAGGAGGAATTTCATGACACTAAGGAGGAGGAAGAAGAAGAGAAAGAAAAAGAAATCAGTAAGGATGGCCCTTTAGCAGCATTATCAGGAGTCCCAAGATACCATCCCTTTTGAATTTGAGGGGTACGAGTAGGGAAAAGGTTGACAGTTCTTCTTGATAGTGGAGCAACTCACAATTTTATTGATGAGGGATTTTTCATGAAAAGAGGGCTTAAAGTAGAAGATTTTGAAGGATTCAATGTTACTGTAGCTGATGGATTCACTATGCCTTGCACATGGGTGGTGAAACAACTCAAGATGGCCCTAGGAGATTATGTGTTATGTGATGACTTCTATGTTGTTGGCATTGGGGAGACAGATCTTGTATTGGGTGTTCAATGGTTTTACTCTATTAGAGGCTATTACATGAACCATCAAACTATGAAGTTTAAATTTCATTCCAATAGGAAAGAAGTTTTATTTAGAGCCTTATCGAATGGAGCACCTAAGGTGGTCTCTGCAAAGAGGATGGAGAGGACTTTTCAAAGAGGAAAATTAGCATGGGAAGTAGGAGTCATAATCCATCCAACAAGCTCTCCAAAGAATCAAGGTAATTTCCATTTTGAAATTCAAAATATTCTTGATAAGCATAGTATAGTTTTCAATGACTTGCCTCTAGGATTACCACCAAATAGAGGTTTTGAGCATGTTAATATAGAGTTAGAATAGGGTGCCAAACCAGCTATAACAACCCCATACCACCATCCAAGAGGTTATAAGGAAGAAATTGAAAAATCTATTAAGGAACTCCTAGACATGGGATTCATAAGGCCTAGTTCTAGTCCATTTGCATCATCTGTGGTACTTGTCAAGAAAAAGGACGGTACAATGAGAATGTGTATAGACTACAGGGCTCTAAATAAGAAGACCATTAAAAATTGGTATCCCATACCATGCATAGATGAACTTAGGGTGAACCCACAATAATGGGTTCCACTTTAGTGGGACAAACAAAAATGAAAAAAATTGCAAAATGGGAAATTGAGTTTACCATATGTTTGTGTGAACCTTTTGTTTAATCATGTTCACATGAACATATTTCGTATGTTCACGTGAACATATGTAATAAATATGTTCGCGCGAACATGTTTCATACATTTGCGCAAACATGAAAAATTAGAAAAATTTTAACCTTTTTTTTCATTTTTTTTTGGCTGTTTTGACTTCCATAATTGTAGGAGAATGATCTCCTACTGTAAAATTAAAAATTTCAAAATGTGCTACTCAGAGCAAGCTTTCCAATGACTATAATTTCAATACATATTTTAATCATTAAGACTTTCAAATATGAGTTTAACTCATTATAGGTTCATTACCAATTGAACATCAACCGACTTTGACACCTCGAGAAAATTAGTAAATAGGGTCAATTTTTTTTTGAAAAATATGGAGGAACTAGCTTATTGAGATACTTTCTATTAAAAAAAAAATGGTTTATGATAAATTGACTTCAAATTATCTATGTCAAATGGAACATATGTTTGAATTATGGTTCATGTCACTTCAAAACTTCATAAACTATAGAATATTCAACCAAAATAAATCAAACCAAATGCATCCTCTAGATATTGATGTTAGAAATCTAACGTCAAAAGAATTACTTCATTATCATTTCTAGAAAAAAAGTTATGTCTGTCAAACAGACTGTCACTTTTTAATATTGAATTTTATTATGTGCCACTTTTCGAAGGAGATAAAAAAAATTGACATAAATAATTTTTTTTTTAGATTAAAAAATATGGTTACAAAGTAGAAACAAAGAACTCAAAATCACTATTATGTTATCTTGAAATTATTTATAGTTTTGGAGATATAGTCACTTTAACGTGACGTTTGTTGCAAAAATATTGATTTCAGTGTCAAAATTGGTCAAAAAGTGGAACCCTTTATTGTGGGATCACCCCTCATTAATGAGTTACATGGTGTTGTATACTTCTCAAAAATTGACTTAAGATCAGGGCACCATCAAATTCGAATAAGGAGTGAAGATGTGGAAATGACCACTTTTAGATGTCACTATGGGCACTTTGAATTTCTTATTATGTCATTTGGCCTCACTAATGCACCCACAACATTCCAATCTTGTATGAATAAGGTATTCAGCTAGCATCTTTGAAAATTTGTTTTGGTATTTTTTTGATGATATCTTGATTTACAGTAAAACATGGGAAGAGCATGTAAAACACATAGACAGTATTTTGGGAATCTTGGAGTAGAAATCCTTCTACGCTAAGCTATCTAAATGTGAGTTTGGTTTGACAAAGATCTTATATTTGGGACATATTATAAGTTCTAAAGGAGTACAAGTTGATCAACAAAAAGTTCAGGCAATTTTGGATTGGCCTCCACTCACTAATCTTACATAGTTGAGAGGTTTCTTTGGGTTGTGTAGCTACTATAGGAGATTTTCCAAGGAATTTTCTCAGCTTTCTACCCCCTTGACTGATTTGACAAAGAAAGGAGCTTTTTTTTGGATAGAAGAGGCACAAAAAACATTTGATAAGCTTAAGGAGGTAATGAGTTCATGCCCTGTTCTTGCAATTCTAGATTTCTCTTTACCTTTTGTTGTTGAATGTGATGCTTCTAGAGAAGGCATAGGGGCTGTCCTAACTCAAAGGGGACATCCAATAGAATTTGAGAGTATAAAATCAAATCAATCAGAGGAAGGTTACTCCATCTATGATAAGAAATTTTTGGCAATCATGCATGCACTTCATAAGTTTAGACAATATTTGGTGTGTGGGAGATTCATTGTAAAGACAGACCATAATAGCCTCAGGTTCTTCTTGAACCAAAGGGATTTGAATGATCATCAACAAAAATGGGTATGAAAATTGCAAGCTTGTGATTTTGATATTGAATACATGAAAGGAAAGAATAATGTGGTTGTTGATGCTCTCTCAAGAAAGCCCACTTTGTGTTCCTTAACATCTATCTTTATTGATTGGAAAGTCTCCATAATTTTAGAGTATGCTAAATATTCCTTTGCCACCAAGATTTTGGATAAGTTAGTGGATGATAACAGGTACAAGATTGTTGATGAATTGATTTATTACAAGAATAGGATCTTCTTAGTGCCAGGATAAAAAACTAAGGAGAGGATATTGAGGGCCTTTCATGACACACCTTTGGCTAGTCATCAAGGATACTTCAAGACATACAGGAAAATTTGAGAGTAGTTTTCATGGAAGGGTATGAAGGAGGATGTCCTTAAACACATTAAGGAATGTATGGTATGCTAGTAAAGCAAGAGTGAGCAAAATTTTCCTCTAGGGTTGTTGCAGCCAGTTCCTATTCCTGAACAAAAATGGGAAAATATTTCCATGGACTTCATCACTGGGTTGCCCAAGGTTCAAGGTAAGGATTGCATATATGTGGTAGTAGATAGACTAAATGAGTATGCACATTTCTTTCCTATCACATCTGATTTCAAGGCATCACAAGTGGCCAAATTGGTCTTCAAGGAAATTTTTAGATTACATGTCTTGCCTAGAAAAATTATCAGTGATCGGGATAATAGATTCCTAGCTCTTTTTGGAAGGATCTCTTTCATTTAGCAGGAACTGAACTCACTCCTAGTACTAGCTATCACCCTCAAACAGATGGACAAACATAGATAGTTATTAAATGGATAGAGGGATATTTGAGGAACTATGTTTCAAATCAACAACATGCTTGGGTGAAATGGTTGCACCTAGGGGAGTATTGTTACAATACATCTAATCACATGTCTATTGATATGCCTCATTTTTGTGCTCTTTATGGTTATGATGCCCTTTCCTTTGTTGATCTAGTACTTTCAGATAGTAGAGTACCTGCAGCAAGTGATTTCATCAAGAAAAGTCAAGACATAATAAGATCCCTCAAAGATAATCTACAACATGTACATAACCAATAGAAGTTGTATGCTGATAGGAAAAGGAATAGAAGATCTTTGAGGTGGGAGATTTGGTATTTTTTAGGTTGCAGCCATATAAGCAAAGCACCTTGAAGAGGAGTCGGGTAGAGAAGCTCAAGCCAAGGTTGTATGGGCCTTATAAGATCATCAAGAAGGTAGGAGAGGTAGCTTATGAATTGGAGCTCCCACCAAATAGTAAAATACATAATGCTTTCCATGTATCTTTCCTAAAGAAGGTTCTAGGCTAGAAAACCATAGTATCCATAGAATTACCACCTCTTGATGATGAAGGGAAATTAGTTTTGATACTAGAAGAGATTTTGGATACAAGAGAGAAAAGATTGAGAAATAGGAGTATCATAGAGCATTTGGTCAAATGGAAAGGATTACCATTGGAGGATGCAACTTGGGAAGGAGCACATATTCTTGAGCATTCCAACCTTCATTGCTTGAGGACAAGCAATATTTGGGAGGGGAGGACTTGTCATGTCCCCTTTTCAAATAATTAAAAATAATAATCATTGCTAAGGCTGGCAGGCTCAAAAAAGTGAACTTTTGGAAAAAGGGGCTAATCTTTGTAAAAAAATGGACTAATAAATGAAAATTATTATTAAAATATTTTTTTATTAACCCCTCTTGGTTGTGATTTTGGGTTATTCCCTCTTTTAAAGGGATTTGGAGGCCTTTTGGGCTCATTCCAAAACTTGATTTTTGCTCATTGCTTTGTTGTTCTTTAGAGGCTACCAAACCTATGGAGAAGGAGACCCAAGGATGGGAGTTTTCAAGTTTTTAGGAAGGCTAAGGATGGGAGTTTAAATCCATTCCATGTGCAAGCTCATACATAGTTTTTCCTTGTGCTGAACAGTGCAAATTTGTGAGTTTTCGGGTGTGTTTTTGTAAGAGTTTGGTGTTTCTAGTTGAGTATTTCATATCAGTTTGGGTTGCTGCTGTATTTTAGACATTTAGATGTTAAAATAAAGCTAAATATATGTATTGGGTCATGGTTATACTTATATGATAGATTATTAGTGTTTTTGTGATGTTTTCAGACTATTTTGTGTTATTTTCGGGAGCCCGATGAGCATTGTTTTTTTTCCTCCTTTTGGGAGCTGTTGTGTAAACTCTATATAAATCTATAAATCTAATTTTTTAGGTTGTTATTCTAGTGAATTTTCTGTAAAAATTTCCACTTTCAGATTTATTAATAATATGTGAAGTTGTGAAGTTTTTGGCATTGTTTCGGGCATACCCGATTTGGGTTTTATTGAGAAATTAGTGGATCTTTGAAATATTGGTTGTTTGATTTTAAAAATCTGATTAGAGGATTTAAATATCGTATAAAATTTGAAAGGGTAAATTTCATTCCAACTGTTGTAACCATCATTCTACACCTTCATTCTAGTTGTATCATTGTCCTCTTTTATTTAGCTCACTGTCACATCAATCTGGAAATCTCAGCACCCAAAATTACCTTAGTTTTAGCCTAGTTTACCAAATGTACTCTAATTAGCCCTAAATACACTCTAACTAGCACCAAATACACCATGCACATAGTTGGTATTGTTTGAGCACACTTCATAGTCTAAGAATTCAATTTGGACTTGTAGACAACATTTTGAGACTTCAGAAGTGTCCTTAGGTACCTGGATAAGTTCCCCTATCTCAGCATGTCCTAATTTATATTTTGCATGAGCTAGCCATCATTTTATTCACTTAGGGATTCATTCCTTAGGTCATAACCTTAATTATGCATCTCCTATCCAATCATAACATCAACCCCAACACCCTATCTCTCTAGTATAGCAACTTAGCCATCACCCAACTTAGAATGAACAAACATTCAACCCAGTCTCCCATCTGCACCATGAAACTACTAGTTGCACTCATACTGGCCCCAAGTTCACCATAGGCATAGATGGTGCTATAATAGCACACTTGGAACTATCAGAGCACACTTGGGTACCTGCATGACCATTTTGGGACCCTACAACTGCATATAGAAGCCTTTGTAGGTCCTCATTTTACATATGACCCAAAACAACATCTTGCACCCAAAACCTCATTTTGCATCTTATAAACTTTGCCTATTGCATATCCAATCAACATAACCATCATTTTGAGACCCCTAAACATTAGTTTGAACCCAAAACCTTTGAACTTAGTTAAAAATTTGAACAAAGTATGAGTCATAGAGTATCTCCTAGTGTTGATCGATGATGGATCTTGACTAGTCCTTTTGTAATTTTTTTCATTTTTCTTTGGTCAAATTATATCTATGTCTTGATGGATTTTACTTTTTCATCTTTATCAACTTGATCTTTTGTCTTTTATCTCTATTTGGGCAAGATCCAAAGTGCATCTTCACAAGGTTAAACTCTTAGACAAAATACTTTCCAAATATTTGATCCTAAGTTCAAAACCTTGCATATATCCTTATCATAGCATTTTTATATCCTAGTCTCTCTAAACATCATGTTGACTTACCCTGGTGGTATATCCCCTTACCCTTGATTGTTCAAAATCCTAGCATCATTTGCACTATCAAACCCTATCAACTTGTCTCCTTGATCACTTACTTTCATTTTACATATCCCAAACATCATTATAAAACTTAGGACACCATCCCTTGCATAGTCCACCTTGCATGTATCAACTTCCAACATCACTACCAAGTCCAAAGTCTAACCCAAATTATCATTTTGCATACCATAGAGTCATTTTCATCTCCTTTAGTCAAATTCTAAAACATCATTCACATTTGCATTTGCATAGTTTCCCTAGGAAATTTTCACCTTGCATATCAAAACCCTAGTTCATTTGGCACTTCCTTAGGTTGCATAACATTCCAAAACACTTAAAAATCCAAAAAAAATCATATCTTATATACCACTTCCAGATTTCTAAGTTTTTCCCTATTTTACAAACTCCACCCCTATTTTACCAACTACACAGTTTAGGTGCACAATTGGTAGTTTCATTGCATAGTTTGTAGTTTTAGAGTGTACTTGGTAATTAGGGAATTCATTTTAGGTTCCAAAACCCTAATCTTCACTTCCATATCTTTCATTTCATCCCTAAACCTTGGAAAACACTCGAAAATGCTCAAATTATTCACATTCTGCATTTTAGTCACCCTAACACCTTTGTTTACCAATCACATACCTTCTTCTTACCAATTTCTCACCTTCAAGTCCCCAAGTGCACCAAGGGTGTACTTGGTATTGTTGGAGTGTACTCGATAGTTTAGGTGTGCACTTGGGAGGTAGAGAGTCCATATAGGTTTTCCTCCATTACATCTGCATCTTTGGGTACCATGCCAACACTTGTAAGGACACAATCAATTTAGATACTTGAAGAACTTGATCAAACCTTTATTTTCAAGGTAAAAATGCAACCAAAACCTCATCCAAGACCAAAGAAGAGCAAGAAAACCCAAAAAATGTTTGAAAAAGACCAAATTGAAGCATCACAATCCTTACTTGTGGATCCCTTAAGCATGTATCTGCAAGGTCACGACCATCAAGGGATGACACAACAAACTATAAACAACACACCTACCATGATATTTCCATCAAAAACTTCTCCTACACATGGAATGGTTCAAAGGAGCCCTAACTTTGAACCTATATTTATGCCAATATCACCTAAAGGTGGAAGTGTACCAACCACACATGAGGATGAACAAACACACTCTTTCAAATTCAGAAAACCCAAAACATAAAACACACAACAAGGTATTGTGTACCTAAATGATGACTCTAACACTGATTATGACATCAATAATGAAGAAATTGCTAGGGCTTGCCAAGACAAGACTTTCTGCAAAAACTTCAAACTTTTGGTTGCCTAAGAAATTGTCAAATTCAACCCAAACTTGGAGGGACCTAAGTCTAAACATCAAGATGTTCCCACATTTGAATACATCCAACCTATGATCAATTTAGACTTCAAAAAGGGTAAACAACCTTTGAAATCCTCCAAAGTATGTTTGAACACATCAACATCAATCAGTTGTTTGATGAACCTCCATCTATCAAGGGAAACAAGACTCTTCCTAAATATCCCAATTTGATGTTAAGGCTTGATCTCAATCAAATTAAACAACATGATGTGCCTAAAGGGACTTATACTCTAGGGATGCCAAACATACCTCCTTTGGAGGGAAATCAACCAAGTGCACCCTTGCTCTTAACTTTTCCAAATGTTATGACATCAACCATTATGGAGCCTCCCATGCATATACCATGTCAAACATGAATTACAACAACCCCTATTAACATACAAAGTAAAAGTCTTATTGACATTTCACCCATTCCCAAAAGGAACACATCTTATTGTCAAATCAATATGATGTCCCAAGGAGAAACATCTAACATACAAAAGTGTCAAAATAACAACCCAAACATGATGTTCAATTCTCAAGGACATAACCAATTCCCATGGCAACATCAACCTACAGTGGTATAAGGACTTAACATTTCAATCCACAACCAAGTTTAAATCCACTTAACACACATTCAACATATCAATAGCAACATCAACCACAATAACAACAACCTCAAGTGGTGCAAGCATCCAACATTCCTAATACGTAATCCAATGTAAATCCACTTGATTTATACGCAATGTACCAACAATAATTCTGACAACAAAAAGCCATGTTTGCTAAAGAACAAGAGAAACTCAACAACAATTGGAATACCAAAGATGCCTTGAGCAAGAAATTTCCTATCAATAACACTTATTGCAACAACAACATGTGCCACAACAACCTCAAAGGATACCTCTACAACAACAGTCACATACATGGTCTCACATGCAACCAACAAACGTATCTCAATAGCAACCACAACAAATTGCACAACAACGACCATAGAACATGATACAAAAACACATGGTACAACAATCACAGTCAATACTACAACAAGTACCACAGAAAATACCCCAACATGTATCACAAAAAGGAAACTTTTGTCTTCAAGGTACTAACATACCTTCACCAACTAGTGACACATCACTTGACTCTTAAGACATAGAAATGTCGTCAAAACTGAGTAGACATAGTTCTTGCCATAGAAAATGATCTACAAACATGAAGAGAAAACTATCATGCAAAACCCTAATGAAGAGTTATTACAACAATTCAAACAACTCTCCAAACAAGTCGAGGCATTGAGAGTCTAGAAGAAATAGGCTCTATATATAGAAAAGGACTTACGTCCTCATCCATTTGATAAAATTCTCTATATGCCTCCATTCCAAAAACACTTTGAGGCTCCAAATTTCAAAAAATATCAAGGAAAAAGCAACCCCATTGATCACATCAGGGAATTATGTGCCTATTATACCAAACTCAGTGATGAGCCCAACTACCTCATGAGACTATTCCCTCATTCTCTAGGTGGGCCCATACTTGAATGGCACTACAAAATTCTTGGTACCATAAGATCTTGGTCAAAATTTGCAGACAAGTTCATCTCCCACTTTGCCTTCAACATTACGAATGAGGTGACACTCTCTAATTTGTGCTCAACTAAACAAAATATGAAAGAACCATCTATCACATTCTTATTATGCTGGAGAAACTTAGTCAGTCAATGCTTACTAAACATTCCTAAAGAAAAAAAGTTATTGTTACCTTTTGCTCACCAGCCAAAGGTTTAAATTTTAAATGCTTAGCTCGTCCAACGGCTAGCCGCAGAAATATTATTTTTTATGCCAAGATCGGACCTTATGATGTATTTCGCAGCCCGTAGGATCTTCTCCGTCAGATTTCAGCAAGATCGATGATCGGCGTGATCTTGTCATTAGAGATGCATGGGAAATAGCATCAGCAACATCGCACCCAATTGACGCGTGTCTGGTGGGTTCGGCGAGCGGGCTACAATGGAGGGCAGGTCGGGAAAGTTTTCTGGTGCCGCAGACGCTATGTCGCTATCACATGTCGGCCGAAAAATCTCCATAGCGACATAGTGCCCGACAGAAATGCTCACGTCGGTGGGCGACACGTTTCCATGGGCCGAAAGTTTCAAAACATGGCGAGGCATTATGGCGCCAACAAAAAACCAATGCATTTTCTAATGGCGACATAGTGCCCAAACGGAAAATCCACCGTGGCGAGAAGCGATCAGGCACGTTGGCTCCCAGCAAGTACTTCGCATGAGCAGTCAGGAGCCCAGCGCCACGGTGGCGAATCAGATGTAGCCATGTATTCATCAGTGGGGTCAAGGCAATACGGACCCTCCAAGTTGGTGCTTTGTTAGACCAGGGAGGTGTTTCATTGGGCCAATAAAGAGTGACCACGTCCCCCAAGTCAGAGTTCAGTCAGCGTCACCAGTGCATGGAAAGGTAAGATCTCCACCATCAGATCAGGGCCGATCGACAGCAGGCGCCATCGCACTATAGAAGAGCTACGCGAGTCTTATGTTAATGACATTGCGCCTGAAGGACATGCGTCCTCATGGGTCTAGGGATGTCAGCAAGGACTAGTCAGACCGTTGATACGTGGCCAGTTCTTATTCATTGATACGCTGAGGGGAATGATCCTCCTTGCACACCGTCAGATCGATTCAGATCAGCGGATGGCACCATCTCGCTATGGTAGAGATGTACGAGTTTTAACATGGCAACATAGCGACCATCTACCACGTGTCAGCGAGAATCAGGTCTTACCCATCAGCGTTAGGAGAACGAATCAAATTTTGACACTCGTTCAGTAGGCCCAGTAGTTTCGAGAGGAATGGCGAGTCTTCACGATCGTCGGATCCGTGGAGATCTACGACTGGTGCTATCTCGCTATCGAGAACAACTCGGTAGATAACATCGGTGACTTAGCACCCTTGTGCTACGTGTCTTGGTGGGACCGCATTCCATGCCGCCGAATGCAATCAGATTCAGGGTGACCGAAAGACCAATAAGCTGACACCATGTTTCGGCTGGCCCGACAAATCATAAAAGAAGGAGGATCACGTGAGGTCGGGTTTTACGACTGTCAAATTAGAATAGATCAATGGCAGCGCCATGTCGCTTTGGTGAAGCTGCAAGATTTTTAGTATAGCGACATGGCGCCTTGTTACCATGTGTCGGTAGGGTCAAGTCTCGCCAGGATGCATCGCTGAGGTGGTGCCAAGTGGAATGGGCCCAGTTGCAGATTGAAAAGTTCACGGCAGGTTAGAAGTCTCACGACGGGCAGACTGCGTTATCGAAAAGGTGTACCGACAGCGGTTAGTGTTACGATGAATCAGGAACAGCCACGTGTGCTGGATCAGAATGCAGACATGAGGTGGCACCAGATCTCAGTTTGACCAACACAGCCACATGGTGAGTCTTCATGATCGTCGGATCTGTAAGGATCTACGGGTAGCGCTATCTCACCATCGAGAACTGCCTGAGAGTTAACATTGGTGACATAGCGCCCAGGTGCCATGTGTCTTGGTGGAACCAGGTTTCACGCAGCTAGCACAGTAAGGATTAAGTAATCGTCAGACCAATAGGGATGTGCCACGGGCCCAGTGACTTACAAGGGAAGGGATTTGTGGAATGATGAGTCTCCATGATCGTTGGATCGAGGCCAATCGACGGTAGGCGCCATCGCGCTATGGCGGAGATGTGCGAAGGTTATGTTAGTGACATAGCGCCTAGCCGAGAGGTGTGATGGCAAGCAAGTTTACGATAGGCCAATTTTGCGGCAGGAAGAGGTCAGGCAGCCAGAAAGTTTAGAAATGCTGGTGGGGCGCCATGGCACCATCGAAAAACTCACGAGTTTTTCGTTGGCGACATAGCGCCCAAACGAAAAACAGACCATGACGGACTCTCAGGCTTGGTGGGACCGTAGGACGGGACAGGTGGGATGAGCTATCTAACTTCATGGCCTCGTGATTGGTCAGGGTGGTACCTCATCTACCACGGTGGCATTTCAAAATACACCACATTTGCATCAAAGGGTGAGATGGCAGTTGGGTGCTATCTCGCTATGGGAAGGTTGCCTCGATTTTCCCATAGTGATATAGCACCTTAGTACCATGTGCTAGGTCAGTGGGGCCAAGTGTTAGGGAATTTGCCAGAATGGTGCTACGTCAGGCCAATGAAGGATTGCCACATATGCCAGATCAGAACATAGACATGAGGTGGCACTAGATCTTCAACGTGGCTAGCACAGTCAGGGGTTGAATTTTGAGCCTTCAGATTTGCAGAGATCAAGGGCAGGCGCCATCGCGCTGTGGGGAAATTGCGCGAGGTTTTCCATAGCAAGTTGGAGCCTTTTTGCCACGTGTCCTTGGGGCCTAGGGGGGGATGCGCAGTTAACATCACACTTATGATTGACAGTTAAGTTTCCAAGTCAATGATACAGTTTGGTTGGGGCATCGCAGTCACAGTTTGGTACCACCACAGATAGAGATAACTGTTAGGCGCTATGTCACTATTAGGAACTTCAGGGCATGGCACCCATAGCGACATAGCACCTAGTCAAACATAAAGGTGTGGTAAGCATGTGAAGAGGACTGCCAAGGTGGCAAAGGGGAAGAAAGTGATTGCCCCAAGTGGCCCAGTCAGCATGTGGACCTAGTTGACCTTTCTGACCCTGCTGTTTTGTGAACCAGAAAGGATAGAAATTTTTTATTTTATTTTATTCTATTTTTTTGCCGTGGATCTGATTTCATAATCAATTGCCACCAACTCAGAGTGAATATCAAGTGTAGAGGGACACTCCATCTATCAATTCGATCCATCTACCATGTCAGGGAATGTTGTGGCGCCATTTCTATCTTCTCTAGGCTCTTTCTCAGAAAGATATGAGATTTCTTGGTATGCAAGCCAGGATTCAATCAGATCTTTGATTGGATTCTCAAGATGGGAAGTTAATGCCAGTAGGTAGGAAGTAAATGTAACGCAAAAATCTTCAAGTTATGCCTGATCTATAAAGGCAATTTTGTGATTTTTGTTCCCGGTCGACTCTTCTTGATTTTCTCTACTACTGCTTGCAGACTTGCAGTGTAGAATCCCTGTGTCTCTGAGCTACATAGCATCTTGTGTCATTCTTTTCAGTGGTCAATATTTATGTGCTTCATTTTGCCTCTCATTGATGCATTATTGAGATTAGTGGTCCACATGCTGTATCTATCTTTGGCCTATTGAATAATATACAAGTGAAATCTTCTTTTCCTGGTGTCATTCAGTTGGTTTCCTGATCTGTATGTGATTATTGATTGATATAAGTCTGGACGTGTATGACTTTTGGATGTTACCCTAGTTCTGCAGTGCATATATGGGTAGGAATGAGTCTGAACACTCTGTTTTGGTGCATCACCGCCTTAGATTAGACTAGGTAGATTTTCTTTAGTGCTCTCTTTCTCCCTTTTTCTTCTGAGAATAGGTAGGTGCACCCTGACAGTAAGAGGAAGCTAGCCTTCTCCGGAGACTCAACCTCGCAGTTCAAGTCCCATAGCTTGGAGGTTGTTTCCATGTTTCACTAGGTTGTCCTCGCGCATAGGCCTTGGACAAGGGTGCAAACCTAAGTGACAACAGTTTTTGGCATGCCTAGTGGGACTCATATCAGAAGATTTCAGGTCTACTGGTGTCAAGAAGAAAGAATTCTAGAGATAAATGCTGAAGAAGTAGTGCTGGCTTCAGTTTTCAGGCCTTTAAGAGGCTAGTTCTTCAAGTACTTGGCGACTCCGAACATCAAAAGGTCTGGTTCCAGACCAAGTTTGTAGTAATTCATGCCCAGGACTAAAACAAGGGCATCTTCTAGAGGTAAATTTCAATATCAAGAGCTTTCTATTTCAAATCCTAGGAGAAGAAGGACTAGAACTTCATTATCACTAGTTAGGGGTAGAATAACAGTTGATATACCTGTAAGATCTGTCTCTACTCCCCCTACTGTTCGAACTCAGCCTAGATTGCCATCAACACTCATCAATAGAACACTTGTTTATATGGCACAGCCAAGAGTTTATGCTTTCACCACCTTTAATGGTGGAAGTCCTCTATTGTTAGCCCAAAGACATGATATACCAGTATCTGCACTAAAAAGTATACCTGATTTTACTAGTGAAACTTCTATTTCCCCTCTAGAGCATATCCAAGAGGTAGCGAATGTCTGTAATATTCATGGTATTACAGAAGATGATGTTTCCGTTAGACTTCTAGCCTCATCTTTAAAAGGAAAAGCATTCCAGTGGTATAGAGGCTTAGCTCATGGTTCCATAACTGATTGGGATGGACTAGGAGCAGGATTATGCAAACATTTTGAGGATAAGAGTGACCATTTGTCACTACTAGAACAACTGACTACAATAAAAAGAGCCCCCCATGAATGTATGACTGATTTTAATTACAGATTCCAAAAGACATGGGATAGAATACCTACTATAGTGAAACCTACCCCTGGTAATGCCTTCTTGCATTACCTTAGAGCTTTCAACAGTGACATTGCCACCACAATCCAAACTATGGGAGGAGATACATTACCAAATGCTTATGAGACAGTTATAAAAGCTGAGAATATCCTAATACAAGGTGGGAAGTTGGCTCCAAGGCCTCCTATGCCTTTCTTTCCTGATGTTCCCAACCACCAACCAATGATAGCCCCCCTTCCTACAATTTCTACATCACAAGCCCTTACTCCAGTTCCCCAAGCTTCCACATCCTCAAACGGAATAGATGAACTCAAGGAAATACTCCAAGGTCTAGTGTTGAATAAAGATAAAAGAGAGAGGACTCTAGATAAAAAATTGCAAGAAGAGGGGAAGGAGTTGAAGGACCAAGGGAAGAGATTAGAGGATAGTTTTTCTCTAATACAAAAAATGAGTAACAAGGTGGTGGCCTTAGAAAGGCAACAAGCCCAAAGTGGCAAGCCCCCCCAATTACAACACCAGGCTCTAAGTGCTGGTAGGCCTCCTAATCATTGGAATATCTCTTTTGATCATAATAGGAAAAATAGTCATGCTGCTGCTTCAAGCTCAAATCAGAGTAGAGCTTTAGTTCCTCAAAATAACTTGGCCCAAGATCAAGATTTTTGTCCTTCTTGCAACTATTCTCATACCTATTGCCTATGTCAGAAAGCAGAATCTTATTTGGCCCTAACTGTCCAGGAGCCTGCAGTAAAGCAATCACACAAGGAAGATCATACCAAGGAGGCCTCATATAGCCAAAGGCAAGGTGATTGCTCTTTCATGAATCACCAGAGAGAGGAGCATTGTAATGTAAACTAGGATTTCGTTGCTCATAACACAAGAAGTAAGAAGAGAGCTATGGAACATGCTGCTCCTCCTTCTCCTAAGTAGGCCTCAACTTCAAGTGTTACACCTAACACATAGAAAGCAAATGAGCAGACAAACACTTCACAACAGCAAAGGCAAGGTCCAAGAAAGGAGGATGAAAGTGATCCCTATGCTGCTCCATCTCAGCCTCTCATGGGTGCAGCTCCTAAAGTTTTTGCTAAAATTCCTAACGCACCATTGAGTGTGGTAGAGAAAATGAAGAAGACCAATGTAAACATTTCCATGTGGGATGTTGTTGCTACCATACCAATGCAGAGGAAGATGCTGCAACAAGAATTGAAAAAGATTGAACCCAAGGATCAGTCATCTACCGTGAAGAGTGCCACTAGTTTAGTACAACTAGCAGGAGATGTGGAGACAAATAAAAAGGTTAGACCTCCTCCATTCTATGTTTCTCTCATTATAGGGGGCAAGTTAGTCCATAATTGCATGATAGATTCAGGGGCTAGCAGCTCAGTAATGCCTAGGTGTGTTGCTGATGCTTTAGGGATGAAATATGAGCCCATTGTTAGGGATGTGTTACAACTAGATGGGAGTACTATCAAAACCATGGGAATCCTTAGAAGTGTGGAAATGGCCCTACATGCATGCCCTGGTTGTACTGTGATTCAAGACATATCTGTTGCTGAGGTCAAGCCCTATTTTGCCATCTGTCTTTCAAGAGACTTCACTGCTCAAATTGGTGGATTCATATCTTCTGATTGGTCTTATATGTCATTTAAGACCAGATATGGGGCCAATGCTTCAATAAGAGAAGAGCCTCAAGCCCTTCATCACACTGAACCCTACACTCCCAACTTCATCAATATGAATTGCCCTATTCTAGAGATGGACAAAAATAACATAGTAAACGAGCCTGTCACTTCCATAGCAAAGATTCTTGATTTCTTCTTAGATGAGTGGGCAAATACATGTCAGTTTGAGCCTATGTCGGAAACTCTTGAGATAGGCCTTAGTACATATTGCATAATAGAGAAAGAGGTTCAAGTTCCTGACCTTATTAGGACTAATGACGACATAAATGGAGTATGGAGTATGTACTTTGATGGCTCAAGGAATAGAAATGGATCAGGGGCTGGTGTTATGTTGATCTCTCCTGCACAAATAAGATATTATTTCTCTTTTAGACTCCAATTCAGTTGTACCAATAATGTGGCCGAGTATGAATCTTTGATCCAAGGTCTCCTACTTGCCCAAAAGAGGGGAATTCAAGCCTTGAAAGTTTATGGGGATAGTGAGTTGGTAGTTAACCACGTGAGAAATCAGAATATCACCAAAAATGGCCTGCTCAAGTCTTATAAACACAGAGTCTGGGATTTGCTTGAGGGTTTCCAAGAATTTAATATTTGGAGCATTCCTAGGAGAGAGAATAAATACACTGATAGACTTACAGCAGTGGGAGCATCTTATGATGTGCCAAGGAATCTTGAGGAAGAAAAGAAACAAAAAATAAGGGTGGTGGTAAGGCATGTTGTTCCTGATAATAATACTCATTGGCAGGTGTTTGAGTCTGATGAGCAGATTGTGAGTTTCTTGCAGAATGAAGCAAAATTTTCAAAAAGAAATCATTCAAGACTACAAGATCAGTATGGTGATCAGATCATTCACCTCAGTTCCAACAAGTTGCCCAAGGGTCTCATCACCTTAGAGAGTGTCTTTAATCTTGATGATTAGTCAAGGGATAAAGGAATGAATCTAGCTGTAGAAAAGGATGATCATGCCCCAGTTACTATTGCTGATGGAAAATCTCTTAACATGGGAAAGGTATGTTCTGAAGCCGAGAAAGAAAATTTCATTCATCTATGTCAAGAGTTTAGTGATGTATTTGCTTGGACGTATGATGACTTAAAGGTTTTGACCCTAGTTTGTTTCAGCATACCATAGATTTGGTTGATAGGGTCAAACCAGTAAGACAAAAATAGAGGCCAGTGAATCCCAAGATTGAACCCTTGATGAGGAAAGAGCTATTCCAAGTTGATTGAAGCTAACATAATTTTTCCTATTAAACATTCATCATGGGTAGCTAACCTTGTCCCTGTGAGGAAGAAGAATGGAGAAATCAGATTGTGTGTGGACTTTAGGGATCTTAATCAGGCTTCCCTTAAGGATCACCATCCTCTCCCTTCTATGGAGAAAATTCTGTCCAAGGTCAGTGGGTCAAGGAGATTCTCTTTTCTTGATGGGTTTTCTGGTTATAACCAAGTGCTGGTTAAAGAGTCTGATAGATACAAGACAACATTTACTACTAAATGGGGCACCTATGCTTATTGCAAAATGCCATTTGTGTTAACAAATGCAGGTGCCACATTCCAAAAGGCAATGGAGGTAGCTTTCAAAAGATTAATTGACAAGTTTGTCTTAGTATACCTTGATGATATAATTGTGTATTCCAAGAATGTAGAAGATCATCTTGATCATTTGAGACAGGTATTTCTAAGATGTAGAGAGTTTGGGGTTTCTCTCAACCCAACCAAATGTGTCTCTGCTACAAACCAAGGAAAACTATTGGGACACATTGTATCTAAGGATGGATTGATCATTGATCTAGAAAGAACAAAAGCAATACTTGCCCTTCCTCTCCCAAAACACAAGAAGGGGCTGCAAAGTTTCCTTGGTAGGATAAATTTTGTAAGAAGGTTTATTCCTAATCTTTCCATCATGGTGAAACCCCTCACAACCATGCTTAAGAAAGATATGGTCTTCTCATGGACCAAGGAGGGGAAGGAGAGTTTTGAAGAAATTAAGGCAGCCATAGCCTCAGCCCCCACTCTCATGAACCCAAAATTTGAGAAAGATTTCATCCTCTACACTTTAGGTGGTGAGTCAAGTGTTTCTGTTGTCTTGACTCAGACAAATGACAAGAATGAGGAGCAGCCCATAGCCTTCTTTAGTGAAGGACTCAAGGAATATGAAGATAAGTATAGCTTTATTGAGAAGCAAGCCCTTGCAGTCATTAGAGCCTTGAAGAAATTCAGACACCTCTTATCCCATAATAGGATCCATTTGTTGGTGCCCCATGCAAGTGTAAAAGACTTCCTGTTAAACAAAGATATCAGTGAGAAGAGAGCTAGATGGATCAATAGGGTAATGGAATATGATGTTCACATTTAGATTACCAAATTGGTAAGAGGGAGAGGATTATGCAAAGAAATGTTATCAAGTCGGGATTCAGATGAAGGGACTGCTATGGTAATTGCAGAGTAGTGGGAGGAAAGAAATGTTAATGCCCCAAAGAGCTGGATGGATGACATGAAGAACTTTTTATCAGGGAATGGATACCCCCAGGGATTGGACAGAGCCAAGAGAAGACAATATAGACTGCAGTCTGTTCCCTATGTTGTGATTGATGATTCCCTATGTTGTGATTGATGATGTCCTATTCAGGAGGGATTTTAATGGGACCCTGTTGAGATGTGTTGAAGAGGATCAGGCTGAAAGGATGATTAAAGAACTCCATGATGGCCCTGATGGTGGCCACTTCTCTGCAAGAACAACTGCCACGAAGATCATGAGGGCTGGATATTGCTGGCCATCCTTGTTTCATGATTGTCATAGGTATGTGAGAAAATGTGAGAAGTGCGCTTTCTTCTCAGGCAAACAGAGACTTGCAACTCTTCCTCTTCATCCTATTCAGGTGGATCAGCCCTTCACCCAGTGGGGGTTGGATTTTATAGGCCCCATTAATCCTCCATCTAGTGCAGGTCATAAATGGATTTTGGCTACTACGTATTATTTCACTAGGTGGACAGAGGCAGTTGCCTTGAAGGATGCTATAGAGCCATCAGTTGTTGAAGTCCTTGATGGAATTGTATCTAGGTTTGGAGCTCCTTCCACTATCATCTCAGATAATTCCAAATCTTTTGTTGGAACCCAAATTTGTGCATGGGCAATGAGTCACAATATCTATCTGAGCACATCATCGAATTACTACCCGCAGGGCAATGGTTTAGCTGAATCTTCCAACAAAATCCTAATCAGAATCATAAGGAGAACGATAGAAGACAATCAGAGGGTCTGGCATAAACAATTAAGGACTGCTTTGTGGGCTGATAGGATAACACCCAAGAGATCTATTGGGAATTCACCTTTTGTGCTGGTATATGGTAGGGAGGCCAGACTTCCCATCTCATTGGAATTCCCATCCTTGGAGTTGGCTCATTAGCTAGAATTGGTTGAAAATAGTCCCATGTCAGTGAGAATGGCAGAATTGATTGAACTGGAAGAAAAGAGAAACAAAGCTATGCAAACCCTAGAGATACACTAGCAGTAGATGAAGAAGAGTTTTGATAAGAAGGCAAGGGCCAGAATCTTCAGAGAAGGAGATCTAGTTCTCAAATGGGACTTAGACAGAGAAAAACCAGGAAGGCACTCCAAATTTGATCCACTATGGAGTGGCCCTTATCTGATCTCCGGTTGTAAACAGGCCAATGTGTTCCAGCTAAGCAGGCCAAATGGTGAAGTTCTGCCCATTCCAGTCAATGGGATCCATTTGAAGCCCTGTTTCTGAAGGATTGTGAATCCATGTACATAATTAGTTTAGTTGCTTCCTATTGTTCCTTTTTTTCAATAAGTGCATGTGCACATGGCTCACTTCCTGAGTTGCCAGTTCTCGAAATTTTGACAAGTCTCAGGTTGATGAGGAGGTCCTATTTTTTGTTTCCAGGTCACAGAGCCAGAGTTCAAGGGTTTTTTAATGTTTTGATTTCCTCATTTAGGGTTAGGGTTTCTTGCAGCTCTCTATTCTGTACCTTCCAGGCCCTTTTTTCTGACTCCATGGCCCAATGGATCATTCTCAGGCACTGGTCATGCATTGAGCAGGCTCATGCCCCCTGTGAGTTGCTAGAATTGTTACCTTTTGCTCACCTGCCAAAGGTTTAAATTTTAAATGCTCAGCTCGTCCAATGGCTAGCCGCAGAAATATTATTTTTTATGCCAAGATCGGACCTTATGATGTATTTCGTAGCCCGCAGGATCTTCTCCTTCAGATTTTAGCAAGATCGACGGTCGGCGCGATCTTGTCATTAGAGATGCATGGGAAATAGCATCAGCGACATCACGCCCAATTGACGCGTGTCTGGTGGGTTCGGCGAGAGGGCTACAATGGAGGGCGGGTCGAGAAATTTTTCTGGCACCGCAGGTGCTATGTTGTTATCGCATACCGGCCAAAAAATCTCCATAGCGACATAGCGCTCGGAAAAAATGCTCACGTTAGTGGGCGACACATTTCCATAGGCCAAAAGTTTCAAAACACGGCAAGGTGTTATGGCACCAATAGAAAACCAATGCATTTTTTGATGGTGACATAGCGCCCAAACGGAAAATCCACCGTGGTGAGAAGTGACCAGGCACATTGGGTCCCAGCAAGTACTTCGCATGAGTAGTCAGGAGCCCAGTGCCACAGTGGTGAATTAGATGTAGCCACGTATTCATCAGTGGGGTCAAGGAAATACGGACCCTCCGAGTTGGTGCTTTGTCAGACCAGGGAGGTGTTTCATTGGGCCAATAAAGAGCAACCACGTCCCCCAAGTTAGAGTTCAGTCAGCATCACCAATACATGGAAAGGTAAGATCTCCACCGTTAGATCAGGGCTGATCGACAACAGGCGCCATCACGCTATAGAAGAGCTGCGCGAGTCTTATGTTAACAACATTGCGCCTGAAGGACACGCGTCCTCGTGGGTCCAGGGATGTCAGTGAGGATTAGTCAGACTGTTGATACGTGGCCAGTTCTTATTCATTGATACGCTGAGGGGAATGATCTTCCTTGCACATCGTCAGATCGATTCAGATCAGCAGATGGCACCATCTCGCTATGGCAGAGATGTATGGGTTTTAACATGGCGACATAGCGACCATTCGCCATGTGTCGACGAGAATTAGGTCTTACCCATCGGCGTCAGGAGAACGAATCAAATGTCGACACGCATTCAGTAGGCCCAGTAGTTTTGGGAGGAATGGCGAGTCTTCACGATCGTTGGATCCGTGGAGATCTACGACTGGTGCTGTCTCGCTATCGAGAATAGCTCAGTAGATAACATCGGAGACTTGGCGTCCTTGTGCCACGTGTCCTAGCGGGACCGCATTCCATTTTGTTGGATGCGATCAGATTCAGGGTGATCGACAGACCAATAAGCTGACGCCACGTTTTGGCAGGCCCGGCGAATCATAAAAGAAGGAGGGTAGTGGGAGGTCGAGTTTTGCGACCATCAGATTAGAATAGATCAATGGCAGTTCCATGTCGCTTTGGTGAAGCTGCAAGATTTTTGGTATAGCGACATGGCACCCTGTTGCCACGTGTTGGTAGGGTCAAGTCTCGCCAGGATGCATCACTGAGGTGGTGCCAAGTGGAATGGGCCCAGTTGCAAATTGAAAAGTTTGCGGCAGGTCGAAAGTCTCACGACAGGCAGACTGTGTCGTCGAAAAGGTGTACCGACAGTAGTTAGTGTTACGGTGAATCAGGAACAGCCACGTGTGCTAGATTAGAATGCAGACATGAGGTGGCACCAGATCTCAGTTTGACCAACACAGCCACATGGCGAGTCTTTACGATCGTCAGATCCACAGGGATCTATGGCTGGTGCTATCTCGCCATCGAGAACTTCCCGAGAGTTAACGTTGGTGACATAGCACCCAGGCACCACGTGTCTTGGTGGAACCAGGTTTCACGTAGCTGGCGCAGTAAGGATTGAGCGATCGTCGAACCAATAGGGAAGTGCCACATGTGCCACGGGCCCAGTGACTTACAAGGGAAGGGAGTTGTGGATTGACGAGTCTCCATGATCGTTGGATTGAGGCCGATCAACGGTAGGCGCCATCGTGCTATGGCAGAGATGTGCAAAGGTTATGTTAGCGACATAGCGCCCGGCTGGGAGGTGTGACGACAAGCAAGTTTATGACAGGCCAGTTTTACGGCGAGAAGAGGTCAGGTAGCCAAAAAGTTTAGAAATGCTGGTGGGGCACCATGGCACCATCGGAAAACTCACAAGTTTTTCGTTGGCGACATAGCGCCCAAATGGAAAATAGACCATGACGGACTCTTAGGCTTGGTGGGACCGTAGGATGGGACAGGTGGGATGAGCTATCTAACATCATGGCCTCGTGATTGGTCAGGGTGGTACCTCATCTACCACGGTGGCATTTTTGAATATGCCATGTTTACATCAAAGGGTGAGATGGTAGTTGGGCGCTATCTTGCTATGGGAAGGTTGCCTTGATTTTCCCATAGTGACATAGCGCCTTAGTACCATGTGCTAGGTCAGTGGGGCCAAGTGTTAGGGAATTCGACAGAATGGTGCTACATCAAGCCAATGAAGGACTGCCACATATGCCAGATTAGAACATAGATGTGAGGTGGCACTAGATCTTCAACATGGCTAGCGTAGTCAGGGTTTGAATTTTGAGCCATCAAATCTGCAGAGATCAAGGGCAGGCGCCATTGCGCTATGGGGAAATTGTGCAAGGTTTACCATAGCGAGTTGGAGCCTTTTTGCCATGTGTCCTTGGAGCCCAGGGGGGGATGTGTAGTTAACATCACAGTTACGATTGACAGTTAAGTTGCCAAGTTAATGATACAGTCTGGTTGGGGCATCGCAGTCACAGTTTGGTACGACCACGGATAGAGATAACTGTTGGGTGCTATGTCGCTATTAGGAACTTCAGGGCATGGCGCCCATAGAGACATAGCACCCAGTCAAACATAAAGGTGTGGTCAACGCATGAAGAGGACTACCAAGGTGGCAAATGGGAAGAAAGTGATTACCCCACGTGGCCCAGTCAGCATGTGGACCTGGTTGACCTTTTTGACCCTGCTATTTCATGAACCAGAAAGGATAGAAATTTTTATTTTTATTTTTATTTATTTTTTCCGTGGATCTGATTTCATAATCAATTGCCACCAACTCAGAGTGAATATCAGGTGCAGAGGGACACTCCATCTATCAAGTCGATCCATCTACCATGTCAGGGAATGTTGTGGCACCGTTTCTATCTTCTCCAAGCTCTTTCTCAGAAAGATATGAGATTTCTTGGTATGCAAGCCAGGATTCAATCAGATCTTTGATTGGATTCTCAAGATGGGAAGTTAATGCCAGTAGGTAGGAAGTAAATGTAACGCAAAAATCTTCAAGTTATGCCTGATCTATAAAGGCAATTTTGTGATTTTTGTTCCCGGTCGACTCTTCCTGATTTTCTCTACTACTGCTTGCAGACTTGCAGTGCAGAATCCCTATGTCTTTGAGCTACATAGCATCCTGTGTCATTCTTTTCAGTGGTCAATGTGTATGTGCTTCATTTTGCCTCTCATTGATTCATTATTGAGATTAGTGGTCCATATACTGTATCTATCTTTGGCCTATTGAATAATATACAAGTGAAATCTTCTTTTCCTAGTGTCATTCAGTTGGTTTCCTAATCTGTATGTGATTATTGATTGATATAAGTCTGGACGTGTATGACTTTTGGATGTTACCCTAGTTCTGCAATGCATATATGGGCAGGAATGAGTCTGAACACTCTGTTTTGGTGCATCACCGCCTTAGATAGACTAGGTAGATTTTCTCTAGTGCTCTCTTTCTCCCTTTTTCTTCTAAGAATAGATAGGTGCGCCCTGACAGTAAGAGGAAGCCAGCCTTCTCCGGAGACTCAACCTCGCAGTTCAAGTCCCACAGCTTGGAGGTTGTTTCCATGTTTCACTAGGTTGTCCTCACACATAGGCCTTGGACAAGAGTGCAAACCTAAGTGACAACAGTTATCTTGTGCATTAAAAACTTAGTCCTCAACTTAATGTATGAACTCAAGATCAAAATTCCAAGCACCATTTCGAAATTGATGAAAAAAGGGACTAGTATTGAAGATGCTCTTATTCATAAGGGAATCCTCAATACAAACAAGGAAAACACAAACACCAACTCATCTAATGACAAGGAAAAATATTTCTCCAAAAATATGTGACCAATGATGGCATTGTGGATGCACAAAAATTTAGCACAACATAATCTCAACTGACTTTGAAAGGTGTGAACCCTACGAATTCACAAACTCCTAATCAAACACCACCTCAACAATAGAAAACTAAGACTTCCCCATAGCATGGACCTCGAAGACATCCTAAAACCAAAGATAGAAAATTCACATGCTTGGGGATACCTCTTGAGAATACACCTCAATAATTTCTCAATAATAACTTCCTACAATTACCCCTGATTAAAGACAAACCACTAACCAAAGCTTCTTGGTGGGATGACAAAAAATTCTGCAACTACCACCAAACCAAAGGACATAAGACCTCATTATGTTTCCAACTAAAACATGCAATGCAAGACCTCATTGTTGATGGTATGATCACAATCAAAATATCATTGCTAGCATCCAATTCTGATCGCATTATTTTTAAAGATCCTTTGGGTAATCATGACAAAGAAAAGGCCTCTAGTTCAAACTCACCTAGGAGGTACATTACAAGTACATTATAGTCATCATTCTAGAATAATCATCAATAAAAAGAATGAAAAACTTTACTCCACTATAAATCTCTATTCAAATATGTCCAAATAAGTCAGTCCACACAATTTCAAGGACTTCTTTAGACTGCTAGTTTTTTCTTTTGAAACTAGTCTTTCCCATCTTACCAATTTGGAAATTCTTGCATAGACCCATATCAAGTTTCTTCAAACTAGGAATACCTCTTACTCTCCTATGTTTTCTTATCTTAACTAGATTATCAAATTTTACATGACATAGTCTTTTGTGCCATAACTAGCTTTATTCTACTTGAGCAATAAAACATGAACAATCACTGAGATCAAGATAAAATAGATTACCTTTTGTTTTCTTGTCAGATCCAACCAGATTTCCTTTTCTATCTAGTAGTTTGGCTAGTCAATTCATGAATTCTACCTTGAATCCAATGTTATTCAACTATTCCACACTCAATAATTATGCTTTAGTCCTTCAAACCAATAAGCATTGTTCCATACAAGTTCTTTAGTCAATAAAATACATCCTTTTCCTATTATGTTACAAAGTTCATTGTTTCCAAATCTCACACTACCTGCACCATAATATTCCATGGGCTCAAATTTTGTCTTATCTCTAGTCATATGATGTGAACATCCACTATTAATAATCCATATACCATCTTTCCTAACATGAGAGATAATTTCCATCTTATCTCCTTCATCATCAGATTCATCCGTTACAACAATATATACCATTTCATCTTCATTGTAATCAAAATCTTCTTCTATAAAACAAGATTTCTTACCTTTGTCCTTATAGTTATTGTAGTTCTTGGAATCATATTTGCCTTTATGCTTATTGCTTTTCTTCTCATATTTGACTTCTTTTTTTGGACACCTTGCAGCAATGTGACTAACTTCTTCACAAAAAATGTAGATCAGAGGAAATTTCCCTTTGTACTTTCCTCTACATTTGGAATACTTTCTTGCAAGTAGGGCTTCAAAAAATTTAAGGTCACTATCTGAAATTTCTTTTGATTCTTCTTCTTCACTTCTTGATTGACTAGAGTTTGATTTCTTACCCTTTTTCTTGAGTGAAAGTTTAGCTTCAAATGCAGACTCAATAACTTTTGAGCTAGTAACATAGTTATCAAAGTTATCTAACTCAAAAGTAGTCAATCTTCCAACTAAAGCATCCAAAGATATTTTATTGTTTGGATCATGTCTCATCTCTTGAATATAAGACACTTTAATTGCATAAATAGGAAGAAGAGTTCTTAGTACCTTGCTTACAACTATTTTCTCTTTAATGTCTACTCCAAATGCTTTGATTTCACTTACACTTGCTTTGATCCTTTCCACATATTTTGCAATGTTCTCAAATTCTCTCATTTTAATCTGATCAAAATGATCTCTAAGACTTTCAACCTCAGCTCTTCTTACATTGTCATCTCCTCCATAGATATCTTTTAGTTTTGTCCACATGTCATGAGCAATTTTGCAATCTTTAACTTCATCAAATTCAACATAACTAAGAGTAGAAGCAATATCAATCATCTATTCGATACAATTCTCTAATTCTATGTTGTCTTTGATGTCACAAAAATGTCATATTAGTTGTTATTTAGTGCTTACCAAGCTCACTTGGTCAACAAGATAGTTTTCCTTGTCTACTAAGCATTCTTGAAGTTTACTCTGCAAAAATACTATTAACAGAGTTCACACAATTAACAAAGGAAAGTTAGACAGAGTTAGTGCTAATCGAGTTCACTCAGTTACCAAAAGATTTTTGCAAGTTCTTAGTGTTAACTGAGCATCTATTGGTTAACATAGGAAATCATCTCAGAACTATTGTTTACCAAGCATGGTCATCTCATAAAGGATTTTGTTGTTTTGGCATGAGAAGCTTAATTATATTAAGTGTTGGTTCTAGCTGACTATGGTAATGATTAGTGATCATTCTAATTTGTATTGAGCTGACATGATAATCTAGATGATATAAATATAAGGTCAAGTTGTGGTTTTCAAGTCTGTGCAAGTGTGTTAGGAAAGAGTGAGAGAAAAATTGGAGGATAAGCAGACATCCTTATGGAGTAGAAAATTAATATTCAATCAAGAAGGATCAAGTTTAAGTAGAAAAGAAATTTGGATTCAACAATTCAGTTGCATCACAATCAGGTCAATTCATTATTACTCTATAACCATTGTAGCAGTGATCTAAAATCTCTTAATAGAGTTGGTTTAATAGCCAGTTATAAATCTTCTAACAAGGTGATAGTTCCATTGAATTGTTTTAAGACCTCTCATAAGGCTACTCCTAATAGGGTGATTAAATCCTCTAACAAGGTCACACCTAATAGTGTATTTTTCAACCTTTAATAGGGTTGGCTCCTGACAGGGATCACTTCAGAAGAGTGAAAAATAGTAACTAGTTACATTGGTGATTTTTTTCATATTGGGTTTCCACATTAAATCTGGTGTCTCATGTGTTCATTTTATTTCTCTCATGCTTGCAAAGTTATTACTGTTAACGTTTTAAGATCTACTAAAAGTAATTCATAATCTACATTTATCAAGTTACAAATTTTTTTGTATATTTACTGAGTAACAATAGCAATTAGTTTTCTCAATCTAAATTTCATTGTTGACATCTAAGGGATCTAGGATTTATTTTTGTAGTAACTGATTTACCCCCCCTCTTAGTTACTCTTTCTATATTTCCAACAATTGGTATCAGAGCATTTGGTGCTTGTAGGAAAGGTTTCAAGGACCTAACCTAAAGATCAAGATGTCTTACAAGAGAGAAGTTCTAAAGGCAAACAGAGACAACTTTTCAGCATGGCAGGGACTCATGAGACTTCATCTAGCCACCATTAGTGATTTAGGCTATAAATACCTTGATGAAGAATAGAAAAATCTTATTGGTACATTATCTATTGGAGATATTGTTGAGAAAAAGAACCATAACACCATGATGATTGATATTGCATCTACTCTCAGCTATGATGAATTTGATAAGATCAAAGACTATAAAACTACTTTTGATATGTGGAACAAGCTAAAGGACATCTATAGTGGTGATGACAATGCAAGGAGAGCCAAAGAAAAAATCCTTAGTGGACAATTTAGTCAGATGAGAATGAGAGAAGATGAAATTCTTGCCAAATATGTAGAAAGAATCAAAGCTAGTATCAATGCAATCAGAGCTTCTAGAGGAGAAATAAGAAAAGAAACTATTGTAAGTAAAGTTCTTAGAACATCTCTTCCTATCTATACAATTAGAGTATCTACTATTCAAGAAAAGAGGTGTGATCCAAATCACAAGTTAAGTTTGGATGCCTTGGTAGAAAGATTGACAACTTTTGAGCTAGACAACTTTGACAATTATGTTCTAGCTTCCAAAAATATTGAATCTGTATTTGAAGCTAAACTTTCACTCAAAGAGAAAGGCAAGAAAATAAAGGACATTTAGTTAGAAAGTGAAGAGGAAATCAAGGAAAGTTTAGATAGTGATCTTGAAGTTGTTGAAGCTTTACTTGCAAAGAAATATTCTAGAGGTAGAGGAAAGTACAAAGGTAAAATTTCTTTAATATATTTTTCATGTGAAGAAATTGGTCATATTGCTGCTAGGTGCCCAAACAAAGAGAGCAAGGATGAGAAGAAGAGCCAAAAGTACAAAAGAAAGAAGGATTTCAAAAGTCACAAATCATACAAGGACAAAGGTAAGAAGACTTGTTTTATGGCTAAAGATTCTGATAATAGTGAGGATGAGATAGTATACATTTTTGTAAAAGATGAATCTAATGAAGAAGAAGATAAGATGACACTTATCTCTCATGTTAGTAAAAATGATACATGGATCATAGATAGTGGATGTTCACATCATATGACTAGAGACAGAAAAAAGTTTGAACACTTTGAACACTATGATGGAGGTAGTGTAAGGTTTGGAAATAATGAACCTTGTTTTATAAAAGGTAAAGGTCGTATATCATTAACCAATGAACTTGTATGTGACAATGCCTACTCGGTTGAAGGACTGAAACATAATATACTAAGTGTAGTACAGCTAATCAACATTGAATTCAAGGTAAAATTCATTCATGGAAAGGAAAGACTATTGGATGACAAAAGGGAATCTAATTGGATAAGGAAAACAAATAAGAGGTAACCTATTTTATCTTGATCTTGGTGATTGCTCATGTTTTATTGCTCAAATGGAAGAAAATTTTTTATGGCACAGAAGACTATGTCATGTAAACTTTGATAATATGGTCAAGATAAGAAAATTTAGAAAACTAAGAGGTATCCCTAGTTTGAAGAAACTAGATGTTGGTTTATGCAAAAGTTGTTAGATTGGAAAAATGAGAAAGACTAGTTTTAAAAGAAAAAACTATCAATCTAAATATGTCTTGGAAATTGTACATACTAATCTATGTGGACCCATTGGAATAGAAAGTTATAGTGGAGAAAAATTCTTTATTCTTTTTGTTGATGACTATTCTAGAATGATGACTATTATGTATCTTAGAGAAAAGTCGGAAGCATTTGAGAAATTCAAATGGTATTTGGCAAGAGTAGAGAAGGAAACATGAAAAAGATTTAAATTCTTAAGATGAGACAGAGGTGGTGAATTCATCTCCAATGAATTCAATAACTTTTGTATTAAAAGAGGAATTAAAAGACAGGTGTCAGCCCTTGGTACTCCTGAGCAGAATGGAATAGTTGAAAGAAGAAATAGATCCATCATGGATTGTGCAAGGACTCCAATGTTTGAAAATAATTTTTCTATCAAATAATGGAAGGAAGCCATCAACACTATAGTTCATACTTTGAACCGAGTATAGTTGAAGAAGGACTCACATAAAACTCCCTATGAATCATGGTATGGCTAGAAACCTAATGTAAGTTACCTAAAAGTATTTGGAAGTAAATGTTATAT
Organism: Cupressus sempervirens; assembly: GCA_028749045.1. Taxonomy (NCBI): domain Eukaryota; kingdom Viridiplantae; phylum Streptophyta; class Pinopsida; order Cupressales; family Cupressaceae; genus Cupressus; species Cupressus sempervirens. The sequence goes on along the minus strand of CM053785.1, from coordinate 615,213,212 downwards.
CTTGAAAGTGTCTAGAAAAGGAAAGTTTGATGTGAAAGCTAATGAAGGTATATTCTTAAGATATTCTTGCAGAAGTAAGGCATATAAATGTTTGAATTTGTCTACTCATAAAATTATAGAAAGTACACATGTGAGAATTGACAAGTTTGTAGAAAAGACTGAAGAAGAAATCAAAAGGGAACCAAAAGATTACAAAAGATTTCTCCATTCTCTTACACTCCTCATCCTAATGATGGATCACTGTGTGTGATCTGAAACGTTGATGCTAAATTTTTTTGACACAATCAAGTTCTAGAAGGTCTTATGTATTAGTAATGGATTGTGGAAATCAAATGACATTAATAAAAAATATTTGTTTACTTTGAATTTGATACATTGCTAGGAACATCTAACAAGAAGGAGATTTCACCTCTTGAGTCCTCCTAAACTACTAAGTTGCAAGAAGTACAAATCGAGTCATAGGGACCCAAGTCGCATTCTGAGGCTACCGAGCAAATGCCTATTGAGTTTGAATGACCCAAGCCAGAAGTTGAGATTCAAAATTAAGATAGTGGTAATTCAATCAAAAAGAAAAGAACCTGTATTGGCCAACTATGTCAGAAGGAATCATACTCCTGATTAGATTATTGGAGATAAATTAGAAGGTATTGTGACAAGAAGAAAATTGAAAGGTACATGTTTACTTTCTTATTTTGAACCTAGAAGTGTTAAGGATGCTATAGAAAATGAAAGTTGGATTGAAGCTATGAACGAAGAAAAAAAAAAAAAAGAGAAGAACAAAACTTGGACCCCTGTTCCTAGACCTAAAGATAAAAATGTGATTGGAACAAAATGGCTATTCAGGAATAAGTTGAATGAAGATGGTAATGTATCAAGAAACAAAGAAAGATTGGTATGTAAAGGCTACTCTCAAGAAGAAGGTATTGATTATAGTGAAACTTTCACCCCTGTTACAAGATTGGAAGGTGTTCGGACCTTACTTGCATATGTAGCACACAAAGGATTCAGAGTATATCGGATGGATGTTAAATATGCATTTCTCAATGGTATTCTTGATGAAGAAGTCTACATTGAACAACTAGAAGGTTTTGTTGATCTAGACAAAAAGGACATGGTCTACAAATTACACAAAGCACTGTATGGTTTGAAACAAGCTCCTAGAGCATGGTATGAAAGGTTACATAACTACCTTATCCAGATTGGTTTCTAGAGAGCTAATGATAACAATAGTTTGTATGTCAAGGAAGGACTAGATAATAAGATTGTATTGGTAGAGATATTTGTGGATGATACTCTATTTATAGAAAATGATGATCTATACAAAGAATTTTTAGAACATGAACAAAGAGTTTGAAATGTCCATGTTTGGTGAGATAATTTTTTTTGTTGGATTATAGATATAATAGAACAAGAATGGTATCTACATTACTCAATCTAAGTATATCAAGGAGATACTCAAGAAGTTTGGAATGGAAGATTCGAAACTAGTTGGAACCCCCATGTGTACTATACTAAAGCTTACAAAAGATGATGACTCAAAAGAGGTTGATCAAATCTTCTACAGATCAATGATTGGAAAATTACAATATGTAGTTCACACAAGGCCTAATATTGCCTTAGCAGTTGGAATAGTGGCAAGATTCTTAGCAAAACCTAGGGAAAATCATATGATGAAAATCAAAAGATTCTTGAGATATCTGAAAGGTACCGAGGACTATGGTTTATGGTACAAACTTGGAGGAAAATCAGACCTAAAGGTATTCATTGATGTTGATTGGGTATGCAATCTTGATGATAGATAAAGCACAAGTGGTGGAGCTTTCTTTCTTGGTAAATGGTTGGTATCTTGGACAAGCAAGAAGAAAAATTGCACATCCCTATCCTTGACAAAAGAAAAATATGTTGTAGTAGTAGTAAATTGTTCTAACATTGTTTGGTTTAAACAATTGTTGGAAGGCATAAAGGTTGAGATCAAAGAACCAATTGTCATGTTTGGTGATAGCACCAGCACAATTAATATATCAAAGAACCCAGTGATGCATTCCAAAACTAAGCACATTGCTATAAAATATCATTTTGTTAGAGAATTGGTGCAAGACAAAGAAATCAGATTGGAGTATGTTCATACAAAAGAAAAAATTACAGACATGTTCACCAAGCCATTACCTAAGGATGCATTCTTGTATCTAAGAGGTAAGTTCGGGGTCATTCCCCTATTTGAAGCTCACTAAATGAAGTTTTAGTGATGCATCAATAGGAACCAAGTTATAGATCAATCAGTTAATGTAGCATAGTCAAGAGAATATTGCATATGAATTAGTACTCAAGGTACATTGATATGAATTTGGTATGTGTTGTATTTGGAATGTGTTTTCAAAGAGGGAGAAGATTACTATCATATCTTTTTGAAATTTTTTTTTTTCATTTCAAGAGGGAGGCATTATGTAATTCCTTCACAAAGGGAGATTACTGCATGAAAGAAGAAGTATTTGGTAAAAAATCTAAGAGGGAGAAACTTTCTATCAGAGAAAGACTTGTTCTCAAATTCCATTATGCTATGACATGTTGTGTTTCCATCAATTCCAAAGAGGGAGATTTTTGGATACAATTTTCTAATTGTGTGTTGTCTTTGATGTCATATCAGTTGTCAGTTAGTGCTTACCGAGCTCACTTGGTCAGCAAGATAGTTTTCCTTGTCTACCAAGCATTCCTAAAGTTTAATATGTGAAAATAGTGTTAACTAAGTTCACATGGTTAACAATGGAAAGTTGGATAGAGTTAGTGATAATAAAGTTCACTCAGTTACCAAAGGATTTTTGCAAATTCATAGTGTTAACCGAGCATCTGTTGGTTAACACAGGAAATCATCTCAGAACCAATGTTTAGCGAGCAAGGTTAGCTAATAAAGGATTTTGTTGTTTTGGCATTAGAAGCTTAATTATTTTAAGTATTAGCTCTAGCCAACTATGGTAATAATTATTGGTCATTCTAATTTGTATTGAGCTGACTTGACATTCTAGATGATATAAATATAAGGTCAAATTGTGGTTTTCAAGTGTGTGCAAGTGTGTTGATTGAATTGAGAAGGAAAGAGAGAGAAAACTTGGAGGATAAGTAGATATCCTTGTGGAGCAAAAAAGTAATATTCAATCAGGAAGGATCAAGTTTAAGCAAAAAATAATAATTTGGATTCATCAATTCAATTGCATCACAATCAAGTCATTTCATTGTTACTCTCTAACCATTCTAGCAGTGATCTAAAATCTCTTAATAGAGTTGGTTTAACGGCTAGCTGTAAATCCTCTAACAAGGTGACAATTTCCATTAAATTGTTTTAAGACCTCTCACAAGGCCACTCCTAATAGGGTGATTAAATCCTCTAAAAAAGTCACACCTAATAGTGTGTTTTGTAACCTTTAATAGTGTCAACTCCAAACAAAGCTCACTTTAGAAGAGTAAAAAATAGTAACTAGTTACATTGGTGATTTTTCCCATATTGGATTTTCATGTTAAATTTGGTGTCTCATGTGTTCATATTATTTCTCTTATTCTTGCAAAGTTATTACTATTAATGTTTTAAGATCTACTAAAAAGTAATTGATACTCTACATTATTGAGTTACAACAATTTCTATATCTTTACTGAGTAACAATAGTAATTAGTTTTCTCAGTCTAAATTTTATTGTTGACATCTAAGGGAAATGGGATTTATTTTTGTAGTAACTAATTCACCCCCCGTCTTAGTTACTCCTATATTTCTAACATCATCATGATGTTATGATTTTTGTAGTAACTAATTCACCCCCAGTCTTAGTTACTCCTATATTTCTAACATCATCATGATGTTATGATATTCAGTATCAAGATATTTGCATCCTAAGTCACTGATGGTAGCCTAGTATAATCTGATAACTCCTTGCCACACTACAAAATTGTCTTTATTTAGCTTAAGTCCCTGAAACTTTCTTTGCAAGCACCAAAAACTTTGATACCAATTGTTGGAAATATAAGAGGAGTAATTGACAGGGGAGGGGTGAATTAGTTACCACTGAACTAAATCACATATCCCTTAGATGTCAGTAAAAAATAAACTCTGAGAACTGAATAATGTTGAAGCTTCATAAGAACTTATTATGCTCAGTAAGTATTTACATGCAAATATTTTAGATGTTATTTGTGATTATCATCACTTTAAATTAATTGAAAACACATGAAGTAAAATACCATGAACACATTTGATACCAAGATTTAATGTGGAAATTAAATTTGGGAAAATCACCAATTGCAACTAGTTACTATTTTCACTCTTCTGAAGTGAGCCCTGTTAGGAGCCAACCATATTAAAGCTTACAAAATACATTGTTAGGTGTGACCTTGTTAGAGGATTTAATCACCCTATTAGGAGTGGCCTTGTTAGAGATCTTGAGATAATTCAATAGAACTACCACCTTGTTAGAGGATTTACAAATAGCTATTAAGCCAACTTTGTCAAGAGATTTAGATCACTGCTACAATGGTTAGGGAGTAACAATGAGATGATATGATTTGAATGCAATTGAATTGCTTATTATAGATCTCTATTATATCTTGTACTTGATCCTTCTAGATCAAATATAGATTTTCTTCTCCACAAAGATATTCTACTTATCCTTCAAATTATCTTCATCTTCTCATCATCAAATCATCAATAACATTTTCATACTAGGACAATTTTCAACCACAACTTGACCTTGTACTTATATCTTTCATATTGTCAAGTCAACTCAAATACAACTTAAAACAATTAATATTCATCACCTCAATTAACTAGAACTAATAGATAAATAAATAGAGCTTAATGTTCCTAAATAAGTAAATCCTTTGTTAGCTGACCCAACTCGATAGAAACTAACTCAAAAGCAATTTCCTATGTTAACTAGCAAGAAGGTCAGTTAACATTGCAAACTCACACAGATCCTTTAGCAACTGAGTGAGCTTGATTAGAATTTTTTTCCATCCAACTTTCCTTCATTCACTGAGTGAGCTTGGTTAAAAGTCATCTTACGCAAACTTTCCTTCGATGGCTAAGTGAACTCGATACACACTATCTTCTAAACAAGAATGCTCAGTAGACATAGAAAATTGTCTTCACTACCAAAGTGAGCTTGGCATGCACTGACTAATAAGGATATGACATTTGTGTAACATCAAAGACAATACACAGTTAATCAATTGTTTCCAACAATGAATTCTTTTTGGGTTCTCCCAATCATCCTTTATGAGGGAAATTGTTGGTCTCAATCCCCCCAATCCTTCCTTATATCTAGATATATATATATCCCCAAATCTAGCTACCTAATTTTACCAACACCCAAGGTCAAATCTTTATCCAATAACCCTTTGCATATGTCATCACTAGTAACATCCCATATAAAGAATCCTTTTACTTTTTTATCCCTAGATGCCTTGATTTGAAAGAGGCAGAAACTATCTTACATATGGTACATGATGGCATATCTCAAGGCCTTTCTAGTGGTTTGATTTTAGCTACAAACTTGGAATGAATCATGCATAGATATTGTTACTTATGGATCCATAGATTAATAGTTAGCAGAACCAACAATAGATTTCTTCTTAGTGATCATCAACAACATCCATGATCCTATCTAAAAGTCCTGAAAAATATATTTAAAAAAAGAAAAAAGTCCTAACAAATATCAAAAAAATGGTAAAAGGTCCTAAAAAAAAATGGATACCTTGATGAAAGCATAGCAAATAGGCATCTTGGCACAAAAAATTGAGTTAAGAGAAAAATTTCATCCAAAAGTGAAAACCTCCAATCAGCTACTTTGGGCAAGTACCATGGTGAAAACCTATCAAATAGGCACCATGTGTAATTAGTTATCGCTCCTCCATCTATTGAGATTCCATCTAGTTTTTTTCCTTTTTTCATTCCCTAATCATATCCTTCGTATTGCAAGAAATCCCCAATCCTTGATCATGGCCCATAAATAGTTAATGTCCATTATTATCTTACCTAGGCATTACTAGTCTATACATATTTTGTCTTTGGCCTTGTACATAGTTTGCGTCTTGTTTAGGGGCATATTAGCTACATTTCACATGAGTTTGAATTTAAACTAGAGGCATATCCCTAAGTATTTTTTATCCATCAGACTTATCGCATAACAGATTGGAGCTAACAGTTGTATATGCTTTTATGATCCTAAAAAAATCCTAAAAATTCAAATATGATCCTGAAAATATCCTAAAAATTGTAAAATGTCCTAAAGAAACGAGTAACACAAAAACATCCAAAACATCAAAAACCCCTAAAAATCACAAAATCCACCACAAATGTGTAATAAACCTTGTAAATAGTCACTATGGATTACGACCCCTTTTGCATAACACTTGTACTTTCACAGATTGAAACTCAAAGCACTACAATTGAATAAAAAGCACACTATCTAAGAAATTTGAAACAAAAATCAATCTAGCATGTCACTATGAACATATCAATTGAATCCACAAATAGAACTATCACATGATCAACCTATCAAAAACTGTCTGAAGACCTAAAACACTAAAAGACAAGTAATAATGGACAAGAATAGTTGTTGGCTCAGGCTGTTTAGTGAGTGATTTATTTTTTCTTTATTTTTTCTTCAATCATGTTCCTATGCCACTTGATGATATAAACTAATGTATAAGAGTGATCAAGATGGTTCATTATCATCTTTTTTTATTTTTTGTCTATTAAAGCAATGCATCTTTGAGAGTATGGGGCATATATATATACCTTAGGAAGGACAAGGTCATTTTTTGTCTACATTGTGCCTATTTACACAAAAGGTTTTCATTTACGCTTTGGCCCTTTATGCCATGATGTGTTGCATTCCATTTGCCATATCAAAATAAAGCTCCATTTGATAGATAGTGAACTTTCAGAAAGAAAAAGTTTTCACCTCATTCTAATTGGTCCTCATCTCATCTCCTTAGTCTTCTTTCATTCATATCTTCATCCACCACCATGATCATGTATTCTGATGCACCAAATCATCTTCCTCCTTCATCTTGCATTCTTGCATCAATATACACTATTTGTCAACCTTCTATGGCTTTCCACCTAGTCCAACCTTAGTTTGACCTTTTTAAATCATTTTGGACCAAATTTGACCATGTTTCACTAATTTCAACCATGTTATGACCTCTTTCCACCATTTTGGGCATCCACACAAAGTTTTAGGTCATTGTAAGTCTAGTCGGGTTAATTTTAACCCCTAGAGCCTTCAGGGGTGCAATCTACACCATTTGAACGTAGTTGGGCTTTCCAAGTGCACCTAGGGTGAACTTGGTACTATCATAGTGAATTTGGCATTACCAAGTGCACTTGGGTGCGTTTTAGGTGCACATGGGGTAGTTAGATGCCCAGAATTGCTCTCAGAGACCTTATATTGCACTTTGGAGCCCATAACTTTTGCGTTTCAACTCTAATTTGCAATCTATTAGTTGTGTTGGATTCATTATTTGTTTTGAAAAAATTGAGCTATCATTTTCATTATTTGGTCCCTATCTTGAGTGGTAACACTTGAAACTACTCTTGGGCCCTTGATCAACCCTCGTTCTACACTCTTGACCTCATAACTATCACATTTGAACTCTGATTTGTTATCCATAAGTTGCTATGGCTTTGTCATCTCATTGTCAAAAAATTTACCTATAGTATGCATATCTCAGTCAATTTCTCAAGGGCCCACCCAAATATATCATTCCTACTAGGGCATGTTGTTATGGCTTTCCAATGAGTGTTCTTTGACACAATACTCTAAATCACATTGTCTCAAAGAGGGGAAAAATATAGATGCTCAAAAATGGTTCTCATATATGGCTTCATCACTTCTTCATTCTAACTCATACCATTTTCTAATTTCACTAATTTTGATCTTTTGGCCAACTTGATCATCATTTGATTATATCTCAACAATAGTCTTCATCATTCATATCCTTTTTAATAGCATATCAAATCAACTTAGAATCACCCAAAATCTACATAGAATTAACCAAAATCAGTCTTAATCAACATAGGGCTTGTCAAACATCCCAATCTATCACTATTCATCAAACCATAGGCATTGTCATCACTCTTAGTGCCTTGAAAACCTATCAATCTATCAAACTTATCAATTTGACCTTAGTACTATGATGGCTCTTAGTACTAGGTTAAACTATCATTCTTGTCATTCGATCATTGACATTGTTGAGTTCCTCAATGTTAAATCATGATGTCATCAAACCATTTTAATGACATTGATAATGTTCATCAATGTTATTATGATCAACCATATAAGTGAATCTCAATCCTATAGCATTTGCGATATCGATTAAGTATTACATGTCCTTAGTTCATGTCATGTGTCCTTTGTATGCTATCAGTTCTAATCAATCAATCAATTTGACCATGGCCTTGGTCTACTTGTCATCATCCTAGTCAATCTGCATTATCGTCATATTTCATTAAAGGATATTGTAACACTTATTTAATCAAATTGTCCAATCATCTACTAATTCTCCCTATAGGATTGAGTAATCCATAATTTAATCCTATGTCATTTCACTAATTATTCTTCCTAACTAACCTTCTTAATTAATTATTTTTATTAATTAATTGATTCATCTTTCACAAACTATTGGAATTCAGAATTTCATAAGTCCCATTTTCCACTCATAATTTCCAAATTTCTAATTTCTATTTTAGTGTATTAATGGTTTTTTAATTTAGATATTCCACATAATATTGAAATAATCTTGACATCATTGTGACACATGGGCATGACACATCATGGATTCTCCATCTACACTTGGCTAATAATTTTTATAATCCATATATCCTTATTCCTTATGCATATCTATATTTGGCTTCCATTGTCATAGATTCTTGGCTTTAAGTGGGTTTGAGGTGTTACATGATGCGTCATAGATCCTCTTCCATTTATGGCCATGTTTGACTTCTAAGAATCATACATTCCTACATTTGGCATCTTGTGTCATATCATGTGTCATGGATTCTCAAAGGAATCTCTTGCCAAGTCACATATCCAAGCTGGCAAGTCCAATGCTCTCATCTTGTGTGTTGATTGTAAATTGAGCATTCTTTCTCTCATTTCCAGTCCTAGGTTCTAAGTCTTTCAATTCCTATATCTTAAGCCTTTTGTCTCTCAAGCTTAAATCACTTCTTCTAGTATTCTCATAGCATTATCATTATCATAGACTTTTTCTTCCTAATTGTGTGTGTTAGGCAATTGGAGCTACATCACATGGAGAAGAAAGAAGAACATGGGAGATACAAGTGAAAGAGGGGGTTTTGGACTTTATGTTGCTTCCTTTTATTTATTTGGCTTTCATGGTAGTCTAGAGGGTATCAATATATGTTTATTGAGTTTGTGATTTTCTCATAGTATGTTGGATATTGGCCCATTTTTTGGTCCTACACTATCATCCTCATTCACATTGGGATATTGTCCACTATCCTCAATTACAAACTTACATCCTCTATTATAATTCATATCCTTTTTTACAAATTAATGAATCTCTTGTCACTAGTTTTTTGTTACCTTCACCAAACCATCAACCTCCTATTGCAATTTTCATTCATTTTATAACTCATAAGTCTTTGGTCACTTTTCATTTCCTTGCGTGACAAGTGTCATCTCATATCTTGTATTGTAACCAAATGTGTTATCGCAAACTGAGTCCATCCTACACCTTTTATTTTATACACACACACACACACACACACACACACCACACACACACACACACAGATACATATATACATATATACATATATCTGTGTGTATATATACATATATACATAAATAAATAAATATATATATATATATACATATATATATATGTATATATATATGTGTATATATATATATGTATATATATATATATATATATGTGTGTGTGTGTATATATATATATGTATATATATATATATATGTATATACATATATGTATATAAATATATACATATGTGTGTGTGTATATGAGAGCATTAATTAAGCATGGTTTTCACTATTTATTGATTAATTGAGTGTAATTTTCAGTATGGTATTTAATTGATTAATTAAGTTTGATTATATTATTTTATCTAAATTAAATTCTAATAATTTAGGGATTGATATAGTGAATTTTGGATTGTACATTTAGTTTCATTGAGTGTAAGTTCTTTTGTGAAAGAGAGTTTTATTCTTGTAGATGAAAATTTTAATTTATTAGTTAAAAAATTTCAATTTAATTATTTTACATTTCAATTAGAATGCATCTATAACCACTCAACATACTATCTTCATCCCTTGAGAAAATATCCACTATATCTCTCATTAGCTTACGAGTCCCATATTGTCACTCTTACGGTATTCCATACAATTTATATCTTCAAACAAACCAACAAAATAGACCACAACTTTACCCAACATTTTTGGCAATGTTTCTATGAAAAGCTATTAAAAGCATGAAGCCATAGTAAGCCAAGTTAGGAATAGTGTGTCTTAGAGAGTGTTTGATCAAGTGTCCAATTCAAAGAATCTATTGAAACCAAGGGTAGTAAACTTCTAGAACCTCTAGATTTACCATTTAAAACTTAGTATACACCTTGGGCAACATAAGTCCTATCCATAAAATCACAATTGATAATACAAGTAGCATAGTAGAAGGTAATAATTGTGGGAAAAATGACCTTTGAGTTTCCTATCCAACCTCATAGTGATGATGCCTCTATAAAGAATATACCCCACTCAATAGTTCCTATATTTAGAGGGTAAACTAGTGAAGATCATGACATGTTCCTTTTTGAGTTTTATGTCATTTGTAATAGCCCTTATTATCATAGTTATGCATAAAAATTAAAATTATTTCCATCTATATTGAAAGATGCAGCATTGAGATGGTACATGAGCCTCACAGACCTTAGGAAATGTGATCAAATAAAAGAACCCTTTCCTAAAAAGTTTAGGAATATTGTAAAACAAAGGAAGTATGGGATGGAATATTTCACATAACCCCATGATAAAATATTCTATAGAATATTTACTAGAATGATTTGAATTTAGCTTACAATGCTTGAGACATCCTGATTTAACCAATGATACTATAAAAATGTTCTTCCTTAGGGGGTTTAGAGATGAAACCATGGATTTCTTAAAATTTATTGGTAAGGGTTATATTTCTAAGATACATTTTGAAGATATTTGTGACATTTGCAAGAACTATTCTTGGTCCCATAGGTTTGTTCTTGGATATTCAAGTAAGATTTCTAGCCTTGATAATACATCAAGCATTTTGAAAAGAGAAATTGGTAAATTTCTTAAAGATCTTAAAACAAATGTATTAAATCATGTGGGAAAGAAAGTTGACATCTTGTATACCCACATGAAATAGGAGGAAGATAGAAAAGCTATAGTACTATTTTTTCTAACTTATCATAAGAAGCATGGACTAGGTGATTGTCCTTACAATAGGACTAATACGACATCTCTACAAGAGGTTGGAAAAAGTACTACATTTTAAACTTTTCCTGAAGGGGTGGTTGATATGGAGTATAGAGAAGAATCAATTTACTTTATGGCCCCCAGACATCTATTCCAGCCATGAGGCATTGTAAATGATCATTTTATGGGACCAACTCAAAATATCTGTAATCAAGGTTCATGGTATGGGAGTTACCAACAATGTAAACCTTATTCTCAATGGCCCCAAATTTACCAACTCAATACACTACCATGAAATAAAAGGTCACCAATGCTAAAACCTTCTCCTTATTCATCTCCAAAAATATTCCCACAATCATACCCACAACCTTATCCTCCACAACATTCATTTCCACCACCTCTTATAATACTTCCTTATGACAACCCACAACAATTTATTCCTCCTATACCACCATGTTCCTCTACTCCATCATAAAATTCATCTTAGACACCAAAAACTACATCTATGTGTACTCAAAAAATTCTAAATCCCAATAATAAACCTCCACAATCTATTTACAATAATAATTGGGAAAGTTATCCTATTTATTCAATAAATATAGTGGAATTGGATGGCGTAAAATAGAGACTAAAGAAATCTCTCCAAAGATAAAACTAGTTGTTTTATCCCTAAAACTAAGGCTAAGGATAAAACACATGCAAATTTTAATCTTTTTAATGAATTAGGTCATGTTGATATTAAAATCCCTCTTTTCTAGGCTACCAAGGACATTCTAATTTATAATAAAACCGTTGAAGAACTATGCACTTAACATCAAAAAATGATGACCCAAAGATTATTCACATTATTGGAAAATTTTGTAGACTTAATTTTAGGGGATATAACTATTCCATAGTATGCAAATCCTCATAGTTTGGTCATACAGACCAAACATAGGTAAGGTTTTTATTCCTAGTCTAGGTGTTTCTATCAATGTAATGACTAATAAAACAAAGACCAAGGTATCTCTCGATCGGTTTAGACCTACCCCTATAGTAATTTAGATAGTTAATAGGTACTCAATTAAACTAGAAGGGGTCATAGAAGATGTTATTCTCTCTATCAATATGTGGGATTATCCAAAAGACTTTATGATTGTGTAGGCCAAAGTTAAGTTGGGGGGTTATTCTTTAATCCTAAAAAGACCATGGTTAGTAGCTACCAATTCTTATATTCATTGTCAATAATGTTAAATGGTTATTTCCAATGAGAAAAAACTAAATAGTTGACATTATATCCCCTACTCAACCCATGTTTGATACAAAGGACCCTGTTTGGGGTGGATAGTAACCTAGAAGACTCTTCATCAACCCTTACCATAGAGCAAGCAAAAACTATTGAGGACCCTAATGAGGATAATATCCTTGCTATTTTTAGTCAAAATAGGTATGAGTCTAATTGTGTTTTGGAAACCATGGTTTTTCCTTTACAAGTAACTATTAATGGTATTTTTAGTAATTTCCCTTTCATAAGCGGATCTTAGTCAATCCAAAATTTTCTCATATTACATTATCTATCTCCACATCAATGCTTGTATAGTCCCTTGTTCTCCTTAGATAAGCCAGGCCCATCACCAAGGGCTTCTCTTGATATCCCCCCATCATATAACCCATGGAAGTCTTACCTATTTGTACCCTTAATATTAATCCATAATTAATACGTGCTCAAATAAAATACCTCACAACCTTGCTTAAGGAACATAAAGCTACATTTGCATGGGAATACTAGGATATGCATGGTATTCATCTAGATACATGTACATATCACATCAACATAGAAGAAGGGAGTTGTCTTGTATGATAACCACAATGAAGAATTATTCATACTTTACAAGATATTGTCAAGCACAAGCTAAAAATTTTATAGAATTTTGGATTTATTTATCCTATCTCCTATAGTAGGTGGGTATCTCTTCTAGTAGTAGTACCATATAAAAATGGTAAGTGGAATATTTTTGTAGACTATAGAGAAATAAATAAGGAAACTAAAAAGGATAATTTTCCAATGTCATTTATTGATCAAGTTTTATTTACTCTTAGAGAGATTCAATAATTCTTCTCCTACTTGGACAGATTTACTGGATATAATCAAATCTACATTGCCCTAGAAGATCCAAATAAGACCACCTTGATGTTTCCATGGGATACTTTCACTTAAAATTTTCTTCTTTTTGGCTTATTTAGTTCCCTAGCTAAACTCCTAAGAGAAATATGGAGTATTTTTGTGATCTAGTTGATGATTGTGTTGAGGTTTGTATGGATGACTTTACTGTACATGGCAACACCTTTGAAGAGGCTAAGTATATTTTAGAAAAAGTTCTTGTAAGATATGTAGATACTAATTTGTCCTTAAGTCATCAAAAGTGTCACATGCTAATGACTAAAAGAGTTGTGTTATGTCATATAATTTTCTTAATGGTAATCCAAGTTGACCTAAAAAGATCTAGATAATTCAAGACCTTCCTATACCTTCTACCCAAAAATATGTTAGAAGATTTCTTGGTCATGTTGGATTCTATAGGAGGTTTATTCAAAACTTTAGTAAAATTTCCTCTCCTTTATTTTTCCCTCTTAGCTAAAGATCTTGTCTTCTCTTGGACACCTCGATGTCAATAATCTTTCAAGACCATAAAAACCAAGCTTGTGACTACACCAGTTCTTAGAGGTCACCTAATAGCATTTATGTTTAACAAGATTTTTATATATACAAGAGAAATACAAATGTGTTAACTATCTCTTGGAACCATAATAAAATTCAAGTGTGACACAATTATATTATAAATGCATTGAACTCTAACTAATGATTTTTTCCATATACTATTCACTTTCTTATTAAATAAATAGATCTACTTACTAACTAAGTTACTCCATTTATTAACTAAATAAAATATAATGTTCATAACTAAAGATCAATCAACCTCTAATCACTAATTAGTCTACATCTAATAACATACTTACTAGCTAATTAAATGTAATTATTATTTAATTATTTACTAAGCCTTACTATAGTACTAATTAATTTAAAACATAAAATATATACTAAATTGAAAATGATAAATCACTAACATAACTATCTAAATTTCTAACACTTCCTATTTACCACCTAATTATAATATATTACTAGCTAATTGAATTTATAAATAACCACATAATAAATTTACTAAACAAATTTTATCACAACCCACTTTAATCATTCATATACCCTATCACTCATCATCCCTACCTACCCCTACACTATTCCCTACACTTCCTAACCCTATCCTACCTTACCTACCCCCTAGCCCATCCCCTATCCCACTACCCATGCACCTAGTGGGCTGACATGGTGATAGGACAACTTCCCAAGTTGTAGGGTTTCTTTTGATATAGGAACATCACTCTCAATATGATTGAGCATATATCAAGGAAATGTGAAGCAGTTTGGGAATGTTTGGGGGGGCCACCTACCAAGTGTACTCTCAAAATTTTTAATTTAAAACTTGATACTTGCGTATGCAAAGGGGGAAATAAGATGGTTGACATGTGGGGCCCACATGGATCACATCACCCCCTCCCCCCTTGCAGTTTCAAAATTAAATATTATTTTATATGGATAGGTTAATTGATTTTTGTGAAGTATATTAACTATAAGTTCTTTTATTTTTTGAAATATTTTAATGCCCCCAGTTTGAATACTTATTGTAATTTTATTAGGATGAAAGTGGATAATAGAGACATAATATTTAAAAGACTATTGATTGGAATTTGTATGGGAGGAAAAAAAAAATTTCTCCTACAAATTCCATAGATCTATAGGTCTCTACTAGGATTTTTTTTCTTTTCAAGTTTCTTTATTCCTTCTAAAGAAGTTTGGTTTCTAATTCATTTTATCCAATGTCATGGTTTGCTAGTGTATTAAAATAGTTATTTAACATGATGAATTTCTAGCTAATTAATTCTTTTACACACAATTTCTAATGATGGTAATATCTAAATTTGTTAGTCTATTTGGTCAATTGAATCAAGAAGGATAAGATTTTTGTAATGTATCTTACTAGTGTGATATTCATTTCATGAAAACTATAGAGGTTGCTTGGTTTATCCAAAGCAATCAAATTTCACCATTATCATGTGAAGAGTTAAATTATAACAACATGTATGGAAATGATCTCATAAATGGTAGAGAGAATCTATCAAAATCAAACCTCACTATATCATTGAAATTTTTTTATATGAGCTCATTTTTAACTTTCATAAATTCTATTTGAACTTAGACTCATTTCATGAACTATATGACTCAATGAAATTGCAATACTTGAATCTACAATCCATGATCATGAAACCATACATAATGAACATTTTCCCAATCTGTCACTACTACTAATAAATATAAAAAGACTTAATGATATCAACAAGATGCATTTTTATTCCAACTTAATGATATATACAATATAAGGAGGCTTGCATATGGAGTGGAAAAATCATCACTCAACTCATAAGATTTTAGGGAAAACATAACAAGAAATGGAGAACTCTCCAGCACCAATTTTGATGACTAAATAATCACAACTCTTTGCTTCACAAGGCTCCAATAGGAAGTTAAATGACTCCCAAGCTATCCAACAAGAATCCTCAAACATGTAAACAAGATTGAACATAACCATGGAGAGCTCAGCTCCCAACCTAGACCTCAAAGAGGGCAACCAACAAGCTTGGAGAACTAATGCCAAATAGGTCACAAACACAATCCATTCACAAATGCAATAATATCACAAGAACACCCAATCCAAGGATTCACAATGGGTTTCACCTAGTAACCCATGAACAAGGATGAAGGTGGACCAACCATGAAGGAGATGTCAATGGGGACACATACAATTTCATGCCTTCAAAAGGCTCATAGTAATCACATTTCTTCCATACACATTCTTCACTTATCACCCCAAAATAACATAAAATATGATTGGCAATTAAGGGCCCATACACATTTCTTTCTTTCCTTCACCCAAGGCCACTTCTTCCCTCCCAAGTGTGAGTGATACATTCAAACCCATGCAATCCCTCAAATAAAATATGGCAAAAATAATATTGAAAACATGATTTCCCAACTCTTTTACAAGCACAAAACACCAATACATAAAATACATGAAAATGCATGAACAAAGATCATCAAAAGCTAATCTACAAACAAAATGAAGAACATCATTGGCAAGAGCCACCAACCTTAGTAAAAATTTAATGGAATGGATAATTCAGAAGAGCCCTTTCTTTTTTGGTACAATCTTCAAACCCTAGTGTCTTTGAAACTAGAGAATGCATGAGCACCCACTAAGTTATCCAAGGCCCTCTAAAAAAGCCTCCAAATCCCATCCACCTACTAGCAATAAGTTTTTCCTAATCTTTGACTATCATTCTTGTTTCCTATAATTAATGCAAGTTTGGGAAAGTGTGTGGTTACGGGTAATGACATAAGATTTCTCCATTTTTAGAACTCCTAAAAAATGGGTTGTTTGGAGGCTCCCTAAAGTTTTATGGGTTTCATGCAATCTTATCATAATGTCCTAAACATGGTTTCTAGAAAGAACCATAATAATTTACCATACCATCACCTTGTCATGAACCTATATCCATTCAAATATCCTACATAGGATTTTAAAAGAGAAATTGATATTTAAATAAGTACCTAGGAGGAAGATTATTATGCCTTATTTTCTAATTTCAAATAACCTAAATTCCACTCACATGGATCAACTATATCTTTCATTGACCTTCCCCTCTATTAATTAAATTAAAAGTATTTATTTAATGAATTTCTTTGTGATTTTCCTCTAACATATTCTATACCTACCAATTAATCTTGTTCCTCCATTTCATTAGACTAAGATTAATCTCCTTTATTATCATTACTTCTACCTCCTCTCCAACCATAACTACTCATTTATGACCTTGTAAGATTAATAACACTTGATTCTCATGAGTACTTATATAAAATAAAACTTTCTCCACTCACTTAAGCCCCTATTCTTTATCTTTGGAGTACTTAAGCTGTAACAACTATCGCACACATGAGATTTTTATGAACTTGTGCCTCTGCATATTTGCAAGCCTATAGATTCCAACATTATATCATCCTATCAAGTTATGACTATCTTCATATAAGTTTTATTATTGATTTACAACAATAAAAAAAAATCTATTCTTGTATAATATTATGTGCATATGATGAATATGAGAGAAATAACATTTAACTACAAGATCTTGAAGGATAGCGAGAAAACATAATCAAGAATTTCATGAAGGCATATGGGTATATTTGTGTTTACTTTTATTATTGTTTCATGATTAAGTGTTCCATTTATATGATGTCAAGGCTTATTGTTCGACTTGATAAGGTTCACAAACAGGTTTTCTAATTTCTATCATTAGCAACTATAGGATACCATTTGTAAAGAATCTGAGGTGTAAATAATTTATCCTTTTATTTGATGAATTGTTAAGATTTTTTAGTTTTTGCACAATCAATGAACAATCATTTCACATGCCACTTTTGTAGAAATATGATGCTTTCTTTTAAAACCATGCAAACACCCTATTTAGTCAAAGGTTCACATCATAAAGAAGTGTTTAAAAGAAACATAAGGGAAAAAATTTAAATTGGTAGGTGGTATGTAGTAATATAGCTCTCAATTTTGCAATCTCATTTTAGTTATTAATATTTTCTTGATTTTTTTTTGGCTAAATTGTGTTTTCTAAAACATTATTTGGAATGTATTTACTATATATCTTGTTTCATATTTTATCTTGGGTGATTTTTATAAAATACATTAGACCAAGATCATTATCACTACTCCAGAGTTACCGAGTACTTAGTCAATGTATTCAAAATAAGATTTTCCTAGCATATGATTGTTATTTTTATAGAAAATATCATTATATTGATCAATTAAAAATCATGTTAACTATTGTAATACTACAATATATATTTTATAAAAAACCAAATCTTCTATCAACCATTACAATATCTTTTACATTAGATAGGGATTCTAGTCATAATGGTGCTCTTCTTTCTTCTGATAATTGATAGTATTATGCAAAAAATGAAATATATATGTGAGGCTTACATTGACACTTATATAACTTATTTTTTTTTTTTATCAATTATTTAATATTGATTTTTTTTTTTATAATTTGAAAATAAGCACAAGACAAAAACTTATAGTTTCTTTATTGAAAAACTACTTACTATATTCTAAAAGTGAGATTTTGATGTTCTAATTCTTTGTTCTATGATTCACCAATGTGATTATAAATATTCTATATAATTCTTTCCTACCTTATTTCTAGTTACATACATTGTTTTATAATTATTCAACAAAATTATTTAACACCCATATGCATCATGTTACCATTGATTTTTTTCATATGTTGAATCATTTATAACAAGGAATATCAATAGTGTGTTTACATACATAATCCTTAATATTTTTAAATTCAAATTTAAAATTAGGTCAAAATTTGGTCTATATTTTCCATGGAATCTACTAAATAATCATTTGCATGATTTATTGATGTGCTCATATATTTAGAACATTGACTTGTCTTATTTTTTAATCATCTAATAACCATTTACATATTTACAAAATATTTCATTGGGAATTTAAAAACAATTCAAATATTTTGCATATGTATATATTCTAAAGGTTATTCTAAGATAGTATTTTATACCAGCATACAAAATATTTTCATTTAAATCTTTTAAAATACTATTTTCCTATATATAATGTCATGTTAAAAAGTGTTTAGGAAACAATTCAAAGCTAAAGGCATTAATTTAGCCAGAGATCCTCTCCTAAGTTTGATGAATCGAATTCTAGTTTCAAATACCTATTTATAAAATAAGAATTAAATTAAAGTTTTATTTTTTATTAATTTTAAAACATCTAAAATTCAAGTCATGAACACAATTATTTTTGATTGAAGATAAAAATATATACTTTTAATTCTTCTAAATGTTTTTTTTCCCACACTTTAATATCTTGTGTTGCTATCACTGATATGCATAGCCAAAACTATCAATTATTAATTTTGATTTATTTACCTTTATACAGACATCTTAATAAATTGGATTAGATTTAACCTTCGAAAATCTTCATTTTAGTATAAACTATTAAATCACTTTTTTCCAACGATATTTTATCTTCTTCAAATTTCCTACTTGAAAGAGTTTATATGAATTCCATCAATAATTCATTTTCTTCTAATTTCTAACTTCAACAAGTTGGTCATATATATTTCAAACGTTTATACAAATAAAAAATACACATAATGAATAATACGATGAACCAAATTTCCTATCGTGATGAAATTTTATTTGACATTGCAGCCTTATTCCCACAATTTGACACACTAAAGCAAACATTGGCGAGTTTCAACATTTATAGAAAAGAAGAGTTATAGCTGAAACGAGAAAATTGGAAAGATAAAACGAATATCAGATGAGGTTTCAGTGGCTCCCAAAACGCTGCTATTCAAAGTTATGGTAGAGCCGCCCGTATGCCCAGTTTTGTTCTGAGAAAGCAGCGCTCTCCTTCTTTGGAGGCGGTGGGCAGCGATGGTCATGAGAACCGCTGTGGCAGTTTGCATTTCCAGCCAACTGCTGCAGATTATTATTGTTCGTGGGAGGATATCGAGCGGAGACATGGATTGCAAACATGACAAACAACACCACCACAAGCACCGTCTTCATTTTCATGCCCGTGAAACTCACAGTACTAAATTAAGGCTGAGATCTTTTGATGAATGGAGTGCGCTGGAATATCCTTTTTTTGCAGTACTGAATGATCGGCTAGTGAATGAAGATTGAGATGGAATGCAACAGAGTAGTGTGATTTATTTATAGAGGGATGCATAGTGGTATTAGGGTTCGCTAAAAGAACGCATTCAAAGTCGTATCACGTAGAGAGTACGGTGAAAACCAGGAATCGTAGCCCTTAATCCAGGACTCACTGGCAGAATTTAAGAGGTGGTTTTATTCAACTTACAACTTTTGACTCTCAATTGTTTTGACCACTGAATTCATACCGTTGAAGAAGAGATGTTTCGGGGAAGTTATCCGTCATTTAATAATGCCACCAAAACATTTGCATATTGATATTAGAGTTTATAAGACAAGTAATAATCTTGGGTTTCTTCCAAATCTTTTAAGATCGAATTAATGCGACGCAAAAGTCAATTGGACTAAGGAACTGCAATTTTGGATCGTTTTGGTCGTGAATAAAAAAGACTATAGATATTTTGATGTAAAGTAAGGGCTCATTCCTGAATTTTCCATGTTCTTCTCCATTAGCACAAGTGTAGTCTTTATTACAAATTTAAATATAGACAATAAAATCCCTAGTCAATTCAATTGTAAGTAATAAAAAATGAATAGAATAAATGTTATCTATTTTATGTTAGTACTAGAGCTTCTTCAATGATATAGATGTGGTCCACTCTTTAGATAAAATTTATAATCTAATTTTTTCTTGGGTATACTAATTAGACTCTATCTAGGTAAGTATAATTCACTATTGGAATTTTCATAAAATTAGGTGTTGGCAATTATATATACATATCTATTGCATTGAAGGAATCTAGGGAAAGAAAAAATTTACACGCCAAGAAAGGGATTCAAATAGTTAAATTAGAAGAGTAAATCACATAAGATCTTGCAAAATCTTTTTGCAATTAGTTGTTGTTACTCACATGTGTACTTTTTTTTTGACAAAGGAGGCAGCTAGAGGGGCTTGAACTTGAAGTTACAACTATGACAAGAAAATATGAGGGCCACTACAATGAAGCAGCCAGCCAAAAAATGGGGACCAACACACAGATCACTCCCACAAAATAATAAAAAATAGAAGCCAAAGACTACCAAAGGTATTGATAACATTCACAAAAAAAGAAAATAAAGTGATTGAAGATTACATCAAACTAAAACTATAAAATCTTGCAACCACATAAATAAATCCAAAATATAGGATTCAATATAAACTATATGCAAATAAAAGAGCTTTAATAATATAAAGTCCTAATACTACATAAGTTCTTATCCTCAAAAAACTTAGAGAGAAAATGTAGCATAAGTTCATAATAACATAGAGAACTTTAAATTTAATGCTAAAAAGATTTTTAGCACCTCTTGATCAAATAATTTAAGCAGAAAGGAAAACTAAACATTTTTTATGGCATTCCATTCTTTGATCACCTGGGAAAGCTCCCCTTGCCAATGTGTGACGTCTCTAGTCTCTTGTTCCTTATCCTTCTCCTTACGAATCAGGTTTGCATCCTTGGTCTTGCCCAACCTACTCTTGCAAGTAACCACTCCCTGAACCATTTTTTCCCATAATCTCCATTTGGACACAACAAATAGTTTCAGCAAAGACCCCCATCTCAAGGCTGGTAATGGAATCCTTGTACAATTTATCTAGGGTGTCCATTTTAACTTAAGGGAATCCAATCTTCCAAATAGGTTGTTCTTTAGTTCTTTAACCCTTAATTAAATGGCTTCTTTTTCCATGTTTCTCTTGTGTTCTTCCTCGGTATAGCCTTTGTTACCTTGATTCTATTCCTTGGCCTCAATAGGATCATTTTTGTTTTCAGTAATCCCTCCTTGTTCGACCTCAATAATAGCTTCATGTTTGACCATGTCTACATCTTCATCCTCTTCATCATAGCTAAGATCCTCTTCTTCTATATAATTTGAATCCTTAGTGTCCTCATTTTCTATTTCATCCTCCACTTCAGTCTCTACCTCAAGGTATTTATATTATTCTATACAAATAGGAATGTCTTTCTTCTCATCATTCTCTTGTTTTTTTAATTTTTCCTTATGGATTCTTTTTTATCTCCTTTTAGTGGAGATAACCTCTTGTTGACCATGTTTCCACATTATATTTTATTTTTTCTCTATATCTTGATTGTCGACATCAATGATGGCTTTATCAATCTTTATCTTTTTAAGGGTAGGGATTTGGCTGCCTTGGGGATAATTTTTCCTCTTGGAAGGGGTTTTGAGAAACAGAGCTTCATCTAAAGATTTTTTAACGCTAGTAGTAGACATACGAGGTTGAATAATTATATTTTTCTAGGTTTTAGGTTTGGAACTATCTTACCAACACTTTCCCATGAGCATGGTTCCTTTCAAAAGTTGGGTGATGGTCAAACACATGCTAGTATAAAATAGAGATTAACCCTTGATGGAGAGGTGAGTTGCCCCATTAGCAATTCTTCCTTTTAAGGAGGAAACGAGGAAGAACAAGACATTAATTTTTTCCCCACGAAATTAAAAATTCAACAAGGGAAAGCGGTAGGCATGGTAGAGGTTAAATCTCTCTGCACACATAAAATATTTCATAATCTAGAGGCATATAATAGCAAAAAGAGGGAGAGAGAGTCTCACATACCCATTTTTTAGAATTCACCCTTTGCATCTTCTTATTGCCACCAAAGTAATTCTTCTTATATTGTGTGTACTTTATTAATTGTGGTAAAGAATTATAAGCTTGATATTTTGCCACATTTTAAAATTCCTTCAAAATATTTCAAGGAATAAATAGCGATTATAAATGAATTGTGATGATAAAGATATCATTTATGATTAGATAATTTATGATGATGATGTAGAAGGTTTTCTTGTAATATTTTTTTTTATAATCTAAAACATTTGATGGGATGATTTCACATTTTTAAATCTATATATACTGGATAATTATATTTTGTTTCAAGTATCATTTTATTTAGGTGAATTTTTTTTCTTTTCTATATAGTTGTATATGGATTATTTTCTATTTTAGAATACTTCTAGAAATTATAAGTGGGTTGAATATATAGAGACCATCTAGAGAATTTACTCTAGACACACTTGTAAATGTTAGTCCATGCCTCTCTATTTTGGTAATGTCAATTGTTTCTTCTCCTATTTATCTCCATATCCTTACTTATATATCTTTCTTACACATATAGACACCTCTCTCTCTCTCTCTCTCTCTCTCTCTCACACACACACACACACACACACACACACACACACACACACACACACACACACACACACACACACACACACACACACACATACACACACACACACACACACACACACACACACACACACACACACACAACTTTAAGCACACTTATTAAGGTTAGAGTTGCCAACTATTTCTAAATGTCCAATTCTTTATTTTTTCATTGTTGAACCTTGACATGACCTCCATAGTAACCTTTATTGGTATAGTAACTCAGATGAGTAAGAAACATGATATGTCCTTTTTATTGCAAATAGATATCAATTATATCATTAAAAAAATTCCTATCTACAAATTTTAATTAAAAGTGATAGTTATATTATATTTTGTTTTAATAACAATAAGGAATGACTTGTTATCATTCTATCTCTTCATCTCTCTCCCACTCACTTCCTCTTTTTCTCTCCCTTCATATCTCTCTCACTCACACATACACCAAGAGCCTCTCCCCTTATTTTTATCTCTATGGATATTTTAGTCTCTCTAACTCTTTTCTCTCTTTATATTATCCATACTACTCACTCTCCTTGATTTACCGTTATCTCTCCCTATATCTTCATATCTCTCTAACACACATCTCTATATCTCATTATCTTCATCTCTCCTTTTTAATGTCTATATCCCTCTATATTTACCTATTCCTATACCTCTCTTTATCTAATTTTCTCTTTCTCTCTCCTCTTTAATTAAATTTATGTTTAACTTAATTTAACTTAATTTATTTGTAATAGTTGACTTTATAAAAAGCACATTCAAGAGAAGCCACTAGGTGGAAGCTCATCATAAGTATCTCCATTAAAGGACCTTACCACTAGAGAAATTGTTACATCAAAATTCTTAAAGAGATACAAACTAAGACACTGAATCACCCTTACTCTAAGCTACTAGGACATAAAGATTTGTACTTCAAATGATTATTTATTCTCAAGAAATTTTCTTTGTCTATATCATCTTCACATCTTATGGATATTTTTTTTTCCTTTTTATAGTTAGATTCATATAAATTTAAACATGCTATTTCATTTTTTTCTCTTTTTTCTTTAATAAATAAATTCATTCTCACTTCTTAATTAGGTTTGGATGTTAATAGTAATTAGTCAACATTACAATTCTTTTGTTTTTTAGTTTGAGGAAATTTATAATATATTTTGGATTGTTCTTTCTTTTGAAATCCTTTGATTTCTTTGGTAATATAAGAATGGGGATAGTTTCCAAGGCAAGAAGTAGGTTTTATTGATTCTTCTCAAATATATATTATCTATTTATTATTTTTTAAGTCATATTTAAAGATAATTTTAGGATCTATATCATAGTTATTTTCATTTTATTTAGTAATTGGCAATAAAATATGTTAGACATTGGCATTTTTCTAGGAAAGATATTGAGGATCTAAGAAATAGCTATTTGAACTTTCAAAAGAGATTTAATAAAAAGTCATTCAAAGAAATATTTATTTTTATGTATTTAGATAGAAGCCAAACAAAGGGGGGCTGACCCTGTAGTATAGAAGGTTGGAGACCATCCGGTAGCTATCCCCTACTATCTAACCAATACCTTCTCTAGACATCAAAAGCAACATAAATGTTGAGAGCATAAAATTATTCTTACAAATATAAGTATCAAAAATACTATCCATAACATACATGCTATGCCGAAAAATAATCTACCACCATAAATAACAAGTGTTGCTATTAAAATGAATAATACCCACATTAACCAAAAGTGCCACATTGGGCATGGAGTTCACAGCTAACCATGACATTATAAAAAGAAAAAGAAAAAAGAGCACAAGGTCTAGTTCCCCTCCTCATTTAGGTCTCCATATCCTTTTCATTAGGATCATCCATGGCCAGTTTCTCCACATCCTCTTGGTGGGTTTCTCTGGTAGACTCTTGAGCCAGTCATCCGTGAAGAAGCACTAGAGGGAGTGGGTGGTCTATCTCTCTTTTCCCACATCCTTATCCTCCTTGTTCACATATAGAAAGTACAAAGTGGTTGCTTTCAAATTCATGACTTTAGTAGAAAACTCAGTCAAGGTTTCAACCTTTTGACACATGGCTTCTTGATTGTCGGCCAGGTCGTGCATTGATTTCTCTAACCCATCCAACAATATTTTACTTTGATCTTGCCCATGGCTTTGAAGCTCCTTCTTCCCCCCACCCTTAGTAGCATCCTTCATATTGGAGGTGATATCTTCCCCCAAGATTTTATATAGGGATAGGTTGACTTTTAAGGTGTTTGAAATGTGGGATGGGCTTGGAACATCCTTACTCCCAGAGCCAGGGTGTATTTAACATTTCTCTTCCTCTTAGTGGATCTCATTTCACTCTTTTTGGACTTGGAACTCACTTGCTATTTACTGGCATCGTAAATTTTTCCATTTGAAGCCTTTTCTTGTACCTCCTTGTAGTTTTATTACTCCACCTAGTATCAGTATTAGAGTCAATAATGCTAATGTCTTTCATATTACTGAGGGCAATTTTCTCCACCTTCTTTGAGGTAAAACTAGGGCTAGGGTCTGTGGAGACTTGGGCAGTAAAAATGGCAAGGAAGTTAACAAGAAGAGGGGGGTTGAGGCGAGTTAGAACTTATGGATTTCAAATATGAAGGCCTATTATAGGATATAAAAGGGTCTTTGTTCCTCCCTCTTTTTCCTAACATTAAGCATAATATCCTCCATCAAATGCAAAATAAAGTGCAAGAAGAAAATTACATCATGATTCTTAAAATAGTTTAAAATGAGAAAGTGGTAATAATACAACACCTAAAACTGATCTTAGAGAGTGATGTAGTGCAAAATGGCATAGCACACTATGTACCAAGGTTTGGGTAGGTCATCCCTTGAAAAACTACCATGCATGTGAAAAAGATCCACCTTAGGGTGGAACAATTTTCTCAAGCTCATTTCGTCAAAAACCTTGGCTTGCTTATGCCAACTCACTCTCTTGAGAGACAACCCACTAATTGTTGCAAAGAGCTTCTCTATCATTTCAAAAACCACCCCATCAATATTCACCTTCCTATTATTCTAGATTTTTACAAATTCTAGGGACACATGGTCATCATACCCTTCAACGTCTCCCATCAATGACAACAAACCACCTTCCCACAAATAAACCCATGTTGCCTCACTATCCCTAATAGATTCTTCAATCTTATTTGGTTCAATGTGGTTGTTGGGATGCATGTCTTCATTAAGTTCAATCACCAAATCCTCAATTTGCACCAACATTCCCTAGTTGCAAGACAAAATTTGGAAGCTAGGGAAATTTAAAGATATAATGCTAAATATGAACCTAAGATGGCAATCTATTCTTATCATAAAGTCACAAGGCTTCATGATTTCCAATCCCCCTCCAACTTGAGCATGTGTGAATGGTACCTTTCCCATTGAAATTAAATATTGTTAGTCATGCATTAAGTAAGGTACAAGGGAATTGTTATTATTTTTATTCAAAATGCCCAACGTTGGCAATTTTATCATTTTGATTAAATCCATGTGGATTGACCTCTCAACATAGTAATTGATGCTCATAGTGAGGGAACCCCAAATTTAAATTAATCAAAAAATCTTTAAAAATATTGTTGAATTTATAGTTTTTTGTTCTTGGGTTCTCTCCCCACTAAGATCTACACTAATACACTACCTATTGTATTTCATTGTATTGTGCTTCAAATAATACATTTCCTTTCCACCATCATTTGTGTAGATGTTGGGGTTTGGCTAACTTCATCTTATTCCTTTATTTGTTTCATATTATGACCAATTTTGGTGAAGCCATCTGCAACTCCATTGGATTCCTAATAGATGTGGTCCATGAGGAATTCAAGAAGCCCATCCAACAAGCTACAAATTTCCTCTATTGTCACTTTTATCTTCTAGCTACATCAACCTTTACCCTTCATAGTTTTGATAATTAACATGGGATCTCCCTCTATAGCTAGTCTATAATTCTTATTTCTCTCACTATCCTCATTCACCATAGTAGGGACAAAGTTTCTACTTCATTATTTGATCCCCCTCCATAACTCCTAGTATAAGCAGTCGTGACCTTACTAGTATTATCCTAGACAACACTGCTAGCTACAGTCCTTCCAACAATGGTCGAGCCATCAAAGTTGAATTTCATCCAAGCTTCTGACAAGGCTGCCAAACCATTTTTCATTTAGGAATAGCTTTATATTTCTCGAATCTCTATGTTCAGAATTAAGTCCCAAGAATTGGCCAATCTATATTGAATACATAGATCTAATTGAAAATAATTGTTTATGACAAGGATGTATTGTTAGAATATATAAAAACCTATTTTTTTTAGTGAAATTTTTAATAAAATTTTCCTTCAGAATCATTTTTTTAATCAATAGTGCTTTTCTATTAAAAAATAATATACTTAGTTACAATTCACAAAAAAGGGTTGGGGGATACAAGATCATCTTGGGAAAGTTCACATGGCCATAGATGGAATCAACAACTATTCACTAAATTTTTTTTTTATAAGAAACAACCTTCAAGCAGCTAGTGTAGTGCCAGTTGAGGGTGGTGGTTCATCCCAATCATGAAATCCCCATTCATCCCTGGGATTGGTAGGTAGGATAGGAATAGTCTAGCAATAAGGAGTATCGTGGGGGGCATAGTCTTCATCTTTGGTATCAATCCACAGAGGTGAAATAACTAACTCTAAGTGAAAGGGCCATTTAGTAAAAACAACATGCCAAGCACTAAGAGGGGTAACCATCGAGCTCGAGGACAAGCCTATGCTACCATGGGTTAGGGAAGCTAAGTAGTGATACTAACCACCATTGCCACCACTAGGAGAGTGCTGATAAGAAGCTTGTGAGTGTGGCATGTGCGAGAAGTGGCCAGAAGAATTGTTCCCCTGACAACGACCCCTGGGTGGAGTGGTATCAACCAAAACTTTAGGAGGCACTTTGGTAACCATATAGGGATTCTTATCCCAATGGTTGAGATGCTCCTAAAGGTGGGCCACCTTCAAAGCAACCTTATTGACTTGTACTTGAATTTGCATCATTATATTGTTACAAATGCATGCTTTATAATACATAGCAACATTTATGTCAAGAAAAAAATGAGTGAAAAGAAAAACATTTCTATCTTTCCATAGAGTAAACAAAATCTCCATCCTAAAAGTATGCCATATCTAGTTAAATTATCTAGGAAACCTAGGGAGTCACCCAAAATAACCATATGGTAGGGAAATGGTTTAGGTGGAAATGACCTTAAAGAAATCATGAATCCAATGGCAATAATTTTGAGCATGTCTACAAAACCAAAAATTATACAAAAAAGTCTCTAGCTACTTGCAAAAAGGACACCGAGGATCCAGAACCCCAACATGCTTAAGCCAAGGCCCAAGGGGAAGACCTTGAAAAGATAGAAACCAAGCAAAGTGAGCAATCTTGGGCTTTGTAATGGAACTCCAAATAGTGTCAAAATGCTTTCTCCATTAAGAAAGGCAAGACTAAAAATGCTAGTGCTAGTTGAGGGTATCCACCATTGGCAAATGGGGAGAAACCCATCGATACCCCAACCTTGGCTTGTAGCTAGTGAAGGGAGTAGCAGGATACCACTTTGAGTCTATCCACCAAGGTCAAATAGATTGAATACCAACCTTGTGAATTAATTGATTTGGAATTGTAGAAAGCAACAAATCAAAATTTTTCCAATATGAACGAGCAAGATGGAACTAGACTTGCATATTTTCTTAGGATTTGAGACTCATAGAGACCCTAGAAAAGAGGTCCTTAGAGGTCTTGATGCCACATTTGAAAAAATGTAGAGCACTAGCACCTTGAGTCCTAGCCAAAGCAATACACTACATGGAAAATAGTTGAGACCACCAAATGTTTTGCTAGTTCAGAGAGAGCCCATCATAGAACCCATCACCAAACCATCAAATCCAAGGCTTGACAACTTCCCAAGCTTTTCATATGCTCTAAATAAAAAAAGAGCCATGTATGTGCATGGGTTCCTGCATGATGACTGTAATGTCCCCTCTTAGGATATCTTTGAATTTAGGGCACTAGCTTGAATTGTTCATTCCTTTTTTAATTTTTTTATTGATTCCATTATAATATTGTGTAGTACTACTTGAAGGTCAATGATATATCAATGCTACTGGGTGTCTAATGTAGATGATTGAATATAACTTAGGTGATTCATTCTTGTAAAATAAATTTATGCTTAATGACCCTTATGATTCCTAATATATAATACAGAGTGACCTTTTATGGTTTCCCCTTGAAATCATATTTATATAATGGATGTGAATAATAATATATTATTTAAAGATTTATTATATCAACCTAGATTTGATGTTCAATACTAATCTGGATGTGATAGATATGAGAAATGCTTCACCTCTCCAAAAATTCATCTTTTGCTCATGTATGTAAAAGTAATGGTACACTTGTCAACATAACTCAAACCTCAGTTTCCTTATATAGGCTTTCTTACTATTGTCCATATATCCACTCAGTCATACCTATTCAAAAATGAGTAGAAACTTGTGATAATCAGGTTCTTTAATTAATATTCTTTACAATATCTTATTGTAGTTGTATTTGTATTTTGGTAAATTATCTTTGTAAACATATGTTTTCCCTGTCTGAGTATCTGCTTATGAGAATATTGTTTGGCAGATTCATTTGTTTGAACTAATTCATTATGGTGGATTATTCTCTATATATTTATATGGTACATGTCTAGTTTCCTTTGAAACCAATCATACCCTTGACATGATATTCTAAATTGAATATATTTCTACTTGTAATAATTGTCAGTGCTGCAAAATGGAGAGTATTACTGGATATATATTTATATAGATCACTATCTAACTAGGATCTAATTTACTTTAACTCCTCTTCAACAATTTACTTTTTCTTATCCCTATTCACTACTTATTGCTCCTCTTAGATTGGCATCCTATATACATCTCTCAATTCTTTGATTCTTGATTGATGTCCTTTTTGTTTTGTAAGTTCTTGTCTATTCCTCCCTGTATATTGATGCTAACTGCACTTTCTATACTTGTGTAGTTTCTTGAATAAAATAATAGGACGGATGTTCTGAATGCCACCCCAATCAACATGAATTACCAAGTCTAAGTCTCCCTTGGGATATTCATTGCCCACGATTTTGGTGAATCTAAGTTTTTTGTACCCATGTTCTTGGTTAAAGTTTAGTCTGATCTCTGTATATCTAGTAATCTAATCCAAAGATGTCTTAACATGTTTTTCCTCTATCCATTGCAGTAGAAACTTACCGACCTAATTGTTTGACCATTCCATGTCCTCAGGGGGTTGTGCACTATCAATATATCTATGTTCGATCCTTGTCTACTTGTGCAAATGTCACTACAATCCACTCTGATTCTTGACCTGTATCTTATTATGTTCCTCCCTCCATAATTCTCCCCTATTCCATATATTTTTTGGTCCATTTCATGATATTTATCCATTTGGATTATTGGTGTTTTTCATGGCTATTCCCTTCAAGATTTACTTGTTCCTCCTCTCCTTCTTGATGCCCTAAATTCTCCTCCCTAATATATGATATATGAATATAGGTTTAGAGGTCATGTCTATCCATACTTTAATATTAAAATATTTGATTAGTATATATTTATATTTCAATAATATAATTTAGTTAGATTGATTACCAAAGGTATATAATCATGAATTATTCAATTATATTAATTATAATAATATATTCTCACATTAAAAATATATGCTTACTATTTTAATAGATTTATTGAAGAAGTTGTCTCTATTGTATTATCACTATAAGAATTTGGTATAGCTCTAATAACATGTAAGAATTTTCCTTAGGGTAAAATTCACCCAATACTAAGGAACTCAAACACAAGCATAACAGTAGACCAAATAGAGCATGATCAGAATGACAATATAATATTCATTCAATATTCGATGTGAAAGTACACTAGGAGTGCCTATATATAAAGGCCTCTAGAATGCTTCTAAAATACATAGGAATTAGTAACATGAAAATTCATACAACTAGGCACATGTCCACCAAAAATAGATTATCCTCCATTAAGCACAAGAGTAAGTGCGATGATGAGAGGATAAGCCTACAAAGGTGTAGCACACAAAATAATATTGTAGACACCATGTGATAAATTAGGAGTGTGAATAACTATGTTGTCTACATGACAACTTAGTTAATTATAAAAACTCCAATGTTCTAGATACCATGTGCTGAATCAAAGTTGCTTACTTTAGTGTTGTCAACATGAAAAATCATAAGAGTACATAAAATCCTAAGTGTCTCACCAAAGAAATAATAAAATAATGCAATATAATAAAATAATGCATTAACCTAAGTAAACTCAAGTAAAGTGTAATAGGTAAATACTTATTTACACCAATACCCCCCCTTAAGTGCAACTTAGGGGAATGCACTTAAGCTTATGAAAGGTAGAATGAAATGCAAGATGCATCTCGGCTACAAGGCCATGTTAGGTACCCATGTACATAATGCAATGCAATCTCATATAAAGCGAAGAAAGAGGGAGAAGCTCATGGGAAAAACCCTCCCCCAAGAGAGAGATGAAAAGACAAAATGCATGGATGGATGGAGTAATCAAGACCCCCCCATTATGACATACATCAAGTATATACAAAAGAGAATTAAGAGAAGGAAAAAACCCCATAAGAGGAAGAAATCATGCCATAAAAGAGAAGAAGAAGGAGACAAGGTAGTCCCCCCCCCTAAATGTAGTGTGCCAATCAATGAGAGCTGCTCCAATGTAGAAGCTAATCCATGAGCACTGAATAATGTTCCTCCCCTTTGGAAGAAACAATATCATAGGTATATAAGAGATGCTTCCTATATGTGTAGAAAGAATCCTAATGATCAATGATGCCTTTGAAACCCGATCAACTATCCCTCTATCAATACTGACTATCACCCCTTCCAATGCTACTAAAAAGAATAATGTCAGATTTAGCAAGGATGTATGTAGAACCTATTCCAAAGAAGAAACTATCTCCTCAAATTATAAAGAGACCTCCTATAACTGTTGTACATAAGAATCCACAATCACATCAACTTGGTAAGACCGATCATGTAGAGAATGGACATGAGGGTTAGAGCGAGCCCTCACAACTACTAGAGAAGGATTTGCCTCATCAAAGAGAAGTTTTATATCATCAATGAAGTCTTCCAAATCTGCTATGAATGACTCCATGAACAAACCTAACATATTTTTCAAGAAGTCATCACCTGATGCTAGAGGTGGAAGACTAGGTGTGCCTTGTTATTCTAGACCTATCACTGTGGCAATATGAGTATTTGAAATGTGTTGATAATGTGAGCTATTAGTGGTGTCACTACTATTCTCTACAATGCATGAAGTAGTCTCCTCAACAAAGAGAAGAAAAATATTATCGATGATGTTTCCCACATCTTCAATGTGAGACTCCATGAATAGACTTGCTATGTCTTGAAGGAAGTCGTCCCGTGAAGCTGAAGTAGGAAGATATATAATCTCCTACTACACTGAATCTAAAGCATCTATGGCTAGAACTGAATTAGTAGAATCAACATGAGATTGAGGAGGTGTGATCTCATCTGGAGTTGAAGGAACTATTAGTGAAGCAACAAAGGATAGAATGTCATCTGGAAAAGGAGGAACTATGGGATCTCCATATTTTTTCCAAAGAGCCATCCACATATCATATGGGTGAATGAGCTTATTAATGACCTGTTTAGTATCAAAACTCATATTTAGTACAATAATATCCTAGATTTTTCTAATAGGTGTTTGTGTTTTAGTGTTAGAGATTAGTTCATTGGAACATAAATAAGGAAATATTTCATTATGCTCACTTCTTGTATGATCAATGACTAAAGAACTCCATTTTTTATAGTTCCTTTTTGTCAGTGGAGGTCTAATCCCAAACCAACATGTAAAAAAACCTCATCCATGATATCAATGAATGTATGCATCCCCCAAAATAATCAATCACCCACCCTCCAACGTATGATTTGGACACCCTATAGCTACTTGCCAATTAAGGGACTATTTCTAAAAGTAATATTTATGTCCACAAAACCTATAATCTAATTAAAAATATAAAAAGTAGATAAAAAATTTATGAACTTAAAAAAGAAGAAAAAGAACCTAATTATGTGTCTAGATGAGCTCGTACTAAGCATTTGAAGTGGCAAAAATTGGGATTTGCGAGTTGCAAAAAAATTTAGGAACAAAGATCTCAAACCACCTACACCAATGTGTAGATTATGAAATTCTACCACAAAATAATAATAAAATTTCTTGCAAAAAGGAATCCATACGAGGGAGATGTCATTGTTTAAAAATTGTTGTTGTAATTATTTTTTCCAAATTACTACTATCACGCCTCAAAAAACAAATGGCTCTAGATTTGGTCTCAGATGTTCAATTTGGATGAAACAAAATCTGATCTAGGAGTTTTTTGTCCTTCTAAATGTGATGCAAATATCTAATTTCCACCAACAAGCTACAATCTTTTCCTACGATAAATCTCTCCTACTCACCTGATGGCCTGATTTTTTTTGAAAATTAATGCAAATCCAAAAAAATAGTAGAGATTCAAATGGTAAATTATGTAGATCTAAAATTTAAATTCAAAGATCTGAAATGATCATACAAATTCTACAAATCAGGACTTTGGGTGCCAGTTTGCAGAAAAAAATTACCTCAAAATTGACAATGGACCAACATAGGTGAATTTATAGTCAATTCATCGAATTGACATTCTAGACACAATGGTGAGGTCTGCTTTGGCTCTACATGCTCCCAATTTCTATGGATTCTCTAGATCTGGGTCAAGGTGCTGGAGCAAATATTGTTCTCAAATGGCTATGTGAAGAGAATCTCCCTCAACTCGAATGCCATGTAAGAAATTGGTATAACTTTGATACCACGTAAGAATTTTCCTTAGGGTAGAATTCACCCAACACCAAGGAACTCAAATATAAGCACAATAGTAGAACAAAGAGAGTATGATCAAAATGACAATACAATATTCATTCAATATTTGATGTGAATATACACTAGGAGTGCCTATATATAAAGGCCTCTAGAATGCTTCTAAATTGCATAGGAATCAGCAACATGATAAGTCATACAACCAGGCACATTCCACCAGAAGTGGATTATCCTCCATTAAGCACAAGAGCAAGTGTGATGATGAGAGGATAAGCCTACAAAGGTGTAGCACACAAAATAATGTTGTAGACACCATGTGCTAAATTAGGAGTGTGAATAAATGTGTTGTCTACATGACAACTTAGTTAATTATGAAAACTCTAGTGTTGTAGACACCATGTGCTGAATTAGAGTTGCTTACTCTAGTGTTGTCAATATGACAACTCATAAGAGTATGCAAACTCCTAAGCATCTCACTAAATAAAAAATAAAATAATGAAATATAATAAAATAATGCATTAAACTAAGTAAACTTCAGTAAAGTGTACTAAGTAAATACTTATTTACACAAACAATCACTATATATCAATTAATAATATTATATTATATTGATTTGATAATTGAAATATAACTATTAGTAGATTATAATATTTATTTATTAGTACTTTTATTTAATATGATTTATTAGATTTATATAAAAAATTATGAACATGATAGTCCTTCCCTCCCAAAATTGCTTGTCCTCAAGCAATCCAAAACCTTGTGTTGAAATCTAGTTGAAAAGATCATTATTGAAGAAGGGAGATTGTTGCAAAGAGGAAGATTGTTGATAATGATTTTTTTTTAATATTATTTTGTCATTGATGTCAAACTTTCTATTTTCTAGAATGACAATTACTTATAAGATCTAAGTACTATCACTTAGTTGATTGATGAAGAGGATTTAATCAATACGATGTAAAAAAAGAAACTAAGGGAAAGGTTGAGTTATAGTTTTGTAATGAAGTGCAAGGATCAGTTAAGATAATGATAAAATGATGTATTGATAACATAGTTGAAGATAAAGAGTTTGGCTACACTTAGAAACTCTAGAAGAACAAGTTGTAACAATCTTGTCTGTAAAGCTTGACTAAGTTCATCAGTGGGTGCCAAGCAAGCTAGTTCATGCCAAGTAGATTATTAGTAAGTGCCGAGAAAATGAAAAATATAGTGTGTGCCAAGTGAAATAGAAGGAGCCAAGCAAGTTCGGGTATCGAGCATCAAAAAAAATTTAGTTGATGCTAAGTGAATCCGCAGTAGGTGTTAAGCATTAGTAAAACATAGTAGGTGTCGAGTAACATAGTATGTGCAAAGCATCAAAAATTTAATAGTGCTGATCTGGTGCATTATTTGAAAAGTCAAAGATTTTCCAGATCTAAGCCAATAAGTTTGTTACCTTGAAGTTTTTGAACCAGGTAGAAGATAAGGATGATGAGCTGGTGGAAAATAATTTTAGGTTAACCATTTTTGGGCAAATACAGGTGGATTCTTCATGATGTTTCTAGAAGAAACAATATTAAGTGTAGATTCATTGAATCTTATCTAATCCATTTGAACCAAAATAAAAAAGCAAAAATATTAGAGTGGAAAAAAGTATTCCAGACTTCTATTTAAGGAGTTATGGGTCAAGAAGCAAGAGTTGTTGAGCTATAGGGTGGATATCAAGGTGAAGGCATCGAGAGGAAAGAATAGAGTACAGAGACTCTGCTTTGATAGGTGACCATAGAGGTAATTTCATTGGCACATCGAGCATGAAGACTCAAGAAGACAAAGCTTGAAAGAAGACAAGCTATTAGAACTACAGAAATTGAAGGCCAAGCAAATTAGTGAGCTAAATTGAATTATGAAATCTACAAGTTATGTTGTGAGTTGTATCAGATCAAAAGCTGTTATTGTTACTCTCTAGCAATTGTATCAGTTAGGGTAAAAGCCTATAGAATTAGGTTGGTTTAATAGCTATTGTGTAAATCATTTAATATGGCGACATTCTAAGTGAACGTTCTAAAGTCCTTTAACTATGCCCACTTCTAATAGGGTGGTTGAAATCCTTTAACTAGGTCACATTTAATAGTATGTTGTAGCCTTTAATAGGGAAAGCCTCTCATAGGATGTCACTTCAAAAGAGTAAGAATTGAGTAGCTTGTTACTAGTGTTTTTTCCCAAATTGGGTTTCCAGGTAAATCACTATGTTATGTGTTGATCTTTCATGTCTTATTCTTACATGTTGGTTTTCTAGTAACTTGCTAGGATGAATGTATAGCTTGGATGCATGATCAATTTAATGGGCTCACTATACTTAGTGAAAAAGTTTTATTAGGAAATTTGGACCTTGAATAACTGATTCATTGGCCCCCCTCTCAGTTATTCCAAAGCATTTCTAACAATTGGTATCAGATCCATCTACAGATTTAGTTTAAAGGTACTAGAAGCAAAAAAGATCAAGATGTCAAAGAGAGAAATTGCCAAGCTCAATAGAGATAACTTTGCTGCATGGCAAAGTTTAATGAAGCTACATCTTGGATCAATAAGTGATCATGCATGAACCTCAATTGAAGTGGAACATGTTGATCCAGCTGGTGTCCCTACTATAGAAGATATGAAGAAAAAGTAGGAGCATAATCAAGAAATGATGGAGATTGCCTCTACTCTCAATTATGTTTAATTTGATGATACTAGGAGATGTGACTCTACATTCAAGATGTGAAAAGCCTTGACTGATATTTATGAAGGAGATCAAAATGTCCAAAGAGTAAAAATAGAAAGCCTCAGAGAAAAATTTGATGACATGAGAATGGAGGAAGGTGAAAACATTGCTCAATATGCATCTAGAATAAAGGAAGCAGTAAGTGCAATAAGATGTTTGGGTGGTCATTTAGATGATGAAATTGTTAATAGAAAATTCTTGAGAACCCTACTCCCCATCTATGTTATTAAAGTGTCAGCCATCCAAGAATTAAGATGTGTACCAAGAAATAAGCTAACTCTTAAAGGTATAGTGGGAAGACTTACTGCATTTGAGTTATCCAACTTTGATAAGTACATACCTAAGAACCTTGAATCTACTTTCAAGGCCAAGCTATTGTTGAAAGACACTGAGGAGCTAAAACCAAAGAAGAAGAAGAGAAAGGTAAAATATGCATCTAGTGCTAGTAGCACAGATGAAGAGATGTGGAATAATTGGAAGCATTGCTAGCTAGAAGATTTCACAGAGGAAAATTGTAAATTCAAAGGTAAGCTTCCTAACATATATTTTAATTGCAATGAAGTAGGACATATTGCTATAAGATGCACACAAAAGAAGAACTATAGAGAAGGCAACAAGCACAAGAACGAGAGAGAGGATGATATTAGAGATTATAAAGACAAAGGAAAAAAGTGTTATATTATTGAAGAAGAGGATTTTGATGAAAGTGATGATCAGGTAGTTTACGTAGCTACGAAGGATGAGTTAGATGAAGATGAGGCAACATCACTGGTAACCTATGTAAACAAGAATGATAGGTGGATAATAGGTAGTGGGTGCTCACATCACATGATAGGAGACAAAAGTAAGTTTTTTACCTTTACTCAGTATGATGGAAATAGTGTTAGATTTGGAAATGATGCTCCATGTCTAATCAAAGGAAAAGGTTCCATTAAGCTTACAGAGAAAATTTCATGTGATAATGTATACTATGTTGAAATATTGAACTATAATCTGTTGAGTGTGTCATAGTTAGGCAATATAGGATGCAAAGTAGAATTTGGAAACAAAACTTCCAAAATATATGATACTAATAGAAATCTGATAGGAAAAGGAGACCAAACTAAGTAATTTTTTTTACCTAGATATGGAAGATGCAACCTGTCTTGTTGTTATATTTGATGATGTGTGGCTATGGCATAAAAGGCTATGTCATGTCAACTTTGATAATCTGATTAGCATCAACAAAATGAAGAAAGTCAAAGGTTTACCTAAACTAAGGATGCTTGACAATACAATATGCAAACAATGTTAGCTAGGAAAGATGACCAAGTCAAGTTTCAAAACCTATACTTCTAAAGAAGTATTAGAGTTAGTCCATACAGATTTATGTGGCCCAATAGAATTGTAAAGCTACAAAAGAGATAGATATATAATGCTATTTGTAGATGACTACTCTAGGATGATGATTGTCATGTTCTCAAAGAAAAAATCTAATGCATTTCAAATGTTTAAGTGGTATTTGGCTAGGGTTGAGAAAGAAATAGGAAAGAGTCTAAAGTGCCTAAGATTAGATAGAGGAGGAGAATTCACATTAAAAGAATTTAAGACATTTTGCAATGACAAAGGAATTAAAAGATAAACATCAACACCTAAAACTTCCCCACAAAATGACATTGTAGAAAGGAGGAATAGATTAGTGATAAACTGTGCGAGAACATTAATGATGGAGAAGAATGTTTCTCTAAAGTACTGGAGAGAAGCTATAAGTACTATTTTCTACACCCGAAATCGAGTATAAGTTAAGAAAGGTACAAACGCAACACCTTTTGAGCTATAGTATGGTCAATCACCCAATGCAAAATATTTCAAAGTGTTTTGATGTAAATGCTATATTCTTAAAGATTCTAGAAATGGCAAGTTTGATGCAAAGAGTGATGAAGGCATATTTCTTGGATACTCCACTAGAAGTAAAGCATATAAGTTTTTGAGTACTAACACTAACAAGATTGTAGAGAGTGCAAATGTAAATTTTGATGAGCATGCAGTAGTTCAAGATGATGAATCTATCAAGAAACTACAAGAGTGTAGATCCTTTGTATACTTCTATGAAGGAATGCCTGCTAAAGAAGAAGTTGCCGATCAAGTTGGGAATCAACAAGTTTTAGTATCAGCTAAGTCACAACCAATGAATGCCAAGTTGCATTCAGAAGTTGAGTTGCAGAATGAAGAAAATGCACATTCTGATTCTAAAATCAGTACACATGAAAGAGATGCTAAAATACTAAAAAGAGATATGCATAGTCACTCAAAAGCTAAAAGACCAAAAACAAAAATAAGGAAAGAAACAAGGCTATCCAAGTATGTGAGAAAACATCACCCTGCAGAACAAATCATTAGTAACAAGAAAGCTAGACCAATGACAAGAAATAGACTAAAGATGTAATCATGTCTACTAAGCAAGATTGAACCCAAAATAGTGAAAGATGCACTATAGGATGATGATTGGTGTAAAGCTATGGAAGAAGAGATTGATCAGATAGAGAAGAACAAAACCTAGACTTTAGTTCCAAGACTAGCTGATAAGAATATGATTGGAACCAAGTGGGTATTTAGGAACAAGCTAGATGAGAATGGTGAAATCACAAGAAATAAGGCCAAACTAGTAGGTAAAGGTTATGCACAAGAAGAAGGATTGGGCTATGGGGAAACATTTGCCCCTATTGCAAGCATGGAAGGAGTAAGAACACAACTCGCTTATGTTGCTTACAAAAGTTTTAAAGTCTATCAACTGGATGTAAAGTAGGCTTTTCTAAATGGTGTACTAGGAGAAGAAGTCTACATAGAACAACCAAAGGGATTTGTTGATGAAAAACACAAGGATATTGTTTGCAAACTACATAAAGCACTCTATGGTTTGAAACAAGCACCTAGAGCATGATATATGTAATGTCCCCTTTTGGGACATTAGGGTTTATATCCTTACTATAGATATATTTTCTCCTTTTTGCTCTCAAATTGCGGATCATTCCTCTGTTTCCCTTTATATCTTTCCTTACTTATGATATATCCCTCAATGTTAAAATTTCTCTATGTACATAGTTTTCATTCCTAGGAGTCACATCTTTTCATTAATTATTCTAATAAAATATCAACTGTAAATTATATTACTATATTATAATACTTTATATGAATAGTATCATATCTTAATCATATTATTATTTATTTATATTTATATTAGATTATCATTTAATTAATTTTATAATTCCACATTGCTATTATAATGCAAGGATATTATATATAATTTTACACATAAAATATTATTACTTTAATATTTTTATTACTAACACTTTATATATAATAGTTTATTTATTATTTATATTACATGTCAGAACGGGGAGATCACAGTCCTCCTCTCTCAAATTTGCTTGCCCTCAAGCAAATATTTCATACACAAGTTTTGTCACAAACACAAAACATACTTGCATTCAAAAGACCACAAAGTTTATGAAATATACATTGAATGAAAACACAAAGCATACACGATGTAGACAGATCATGAAAACACAAAGTAGACATTATGTAGAAAGATGAAGGCACAAAGCAAACATGACGAAGACACATCATACACAACCTTGATTAGATCCTAAAATTAACAATGTGCAATGACTATACTTCTTCATTAGGCTTATGAACCCTGCAACCGCAAAATAAGCATCAATACATGCATGTAAATAAATATAAACTTCAAATAAATTTGAATGATAATAAGTTAATCCAAGCCAGTTCCATACTAAGCCCAAGAGAAAAAATTTGGCCCCCTTGGCCCCGGTGGCACGTGTTAGGCATTCACACTAGGTGGTCTACTTAGTGGATTGCTTGTTTGGCTAGGAAGGTTCTTGTGAAAAAGAGCCATTACTATCTTTCCCTTAACTAGCACTACAATAGGGTGTCCTAACCACTCTCCCTTGATTGCAAATTCCATAGGAAAGTTGATAGGGTTCCCTTACTATCTTCCCCTTAACTAGGACTACAATAGGGTGTTCTCCCTTGATTGCAGACTCTATAGGAAAGTGGTAGGATTTCCTTACTATCTTCCCCTTCACAAGTACTACAATAGGGTATCATAGTAGCTCTTTCCCTATCATAGACTCCATAGGAAGGAGAGATGCCCTTAC
Source organism: Cupressus sempervirens (assembly GCA_028749045.1). Taxonomy (NCBI): domain Eukaryota; kingdom Viridiplantae; phylum Streptophyta; class Pinopsida; order Cupressales; family Cupressaceae; genus Cupressus; species Cupressus sempervirens. The sequence continues at coordinate 615,171,794 of CM053785.1, read as the reverse complement.
ATTCTTTGCCTTAACTAGTACTACAATAAGGTGTCTTAATAGACCTCCCTTAATTGCAGACTCCATAAGAAAGTTAAATATGTCCTTTCCCATAACTAGTACTACAATAAGGTGTCTTAACAAACCTCCCTTAATTGCAGACTCCATAGGAAAGTTAAATATGGCCTTTCTTTTAACTAGTACTACAATAAGGTGTCTTAACAGACCTTCCTTAATTGTAGACTCCATAGGAAAGTTAAATATGGCCTTTGCCTTAACTAATACTACAATAAGGTATCTTAACAAACCTTCCTTAATTGTAGACTCCATGAGAAAGTTATATACAGTAGGGTTTCTATATAGTCTTTCCCTTAACTAGTACTACAATAAGGAGTCTTAACAAACCCCCCTTAATTGCAGACTCCATAGGAAAGCTATTTGAAATCCCTAAATCATTTCTCAAATAATCAATTTTACAACTTGTAATGTCTTATTTCAGGACATTTTTAGGTTTTTCATTTATTTTGTATCCATTTCATAATATTCCATACAAATACATGTATCTTATATATTATAAAAATAACATAATCCTTCAAAAATTAAATAAAATTTAATTTAATAATGTATATAAATTGAAAAATTTAACCATACCTTATTTTTACCTTTCATATGCTATGATGAACCCCTTTAAATTTATCTCATTTAACCTTTTCTTGGTAGGCAATGAGTCCCACCATACCTATTTCAACATCATTATGTAATGGTGAAGCCAAGCCAATATGGAGCATCGTTAATTCCTCCTAATAATATATCAATTGTACTACACTCCTATTTATAGATTTATGCTTCCTTTACTTTATCGGTAAATCAAACTTAAATCTTATTATCAATGTCCTCTTTATCTATTGGTCTTTTTTATGAACTTAGCTCCTTTGTAAATTCTTCCCAAAATCATTATGGTTTATGTATTGGCAAGGTTTATTGGGACTTGTGACTATTTTGGTCTTCGCAAAGTCTTAGCTTTCATCCAATATAATATTGCCTTAGCTTTTATCGATGATATTGAATATTCTTTTTTCCTTCATCCCACATCCTACTTAATGCCAATGCATACCCAATGATGGTGCTCGCACCTCCCTACCCAATTCACTTCGTTCTTTCCTTCTCATCCATGCGATTTGGTCAATCTTATTCTCCCGTCCTTACAACTTGCATGCTTTCAAAATGGTGAGTGGGATATGATCATTTAGTTGTGTTCCATGTCCTTATATTAACAGTGATGAATAATTCAATTTGAAGGTACTTATCTCTCCATTTGATTGTATTTATTGCAACGTAAACATCAGTGGTCTTCAATCTTACGTTGCACATTCATTTTGTTGATATCGATGTGAAATCTCACTTACATCGGGGGTGAGGTCCTATTGTACCATGCCTTTTATATTTCATTGTCCTCCATCCTCGACAATGCTCATTCCACATCTTTAAAAGGTGAGGCAAATATTCAATGTTGTTTTCTTCCATAGATTGGAGATAGAAAATTTTTGTCAAATTTTATTATTTTTATGCCTTTGTATTTCTATCCTATTCCCCATCTCTAATATATCTGCAAGTTGCCATTGTTGGGAAGAGAAAGAAAATCATGTAAGATAATGATTAACAAATAGAAATTGACTTCTAATCGAATATTCTCCTCTCTCAGAATTCTTTTCTTAACAAATCTGACACCATTTCCTTCTGTTGATTTAGCTCTTCCATTATTATCATTCCAAGAACCATTTAAAATCAGTACCAAATCTGAATCAATTCTGCAATTACATGAAAGTTGACCCTGTTCCGCAATTGGTCTTATTTTCTAGTTGCTGGATTCAGTCTTTGTTGATCTTAGGGTTGTTGTTTCTAGGGATATGGAGGAGTTAGAGAGAATTTTCTCTGACCTTATTGTGTAGGAGCCAGAGAATTTCCTCTGATTCAAATATTCTAGTAACAAATCTCATTTCAAATTTCAGTAGTTGATTAGGTTATTTTTTACAGGATGGCAAGATCGTGGCTTTGATACCATTTGTAATGTCCCCTTTTGGGACATTAGGGTTTATATCCTTACTATAGATATATTTTTTCCTTTTTACTCTTAGATTGTGGATCATTCCTCTATTTCCCTTTATATATTTCCTCACTTATGATATATCCCTTAATGTTAAAATTTCTCTATGTATATAGTTTTCATTCCTAAGAGTCACGTCTTTTCATTAATTATTCTAATAAAATATCAACTATAAATTATTACTATATTATAATACTTTATATTAATAGTATCATATCTTAATCATATTATTATTTATTAATAATTATATTAGACTATCATTTAATTAATTTCATAATTGCACATTACTATTATAATGTGAGGATATTATATATAATTTTACACATAAAATATTATTACTTTATTATTTTTATTAATAATACTTTATATATAATACTTTATTTATTATTTATATTACATGTCAGAATGGGGACATCGTAGTATGAGAGACTTCACAAATATCTTGTAAAGATAGAATTTGAGAAAATAGGTGACAACAATAACTTGTATATCAAGGCAGAAAAAGGTAAAGACATTTTGATATTTGAAATCTTTGTTGATGATATAATATTTGGATGAAAAGATGCACTATAGAAAGATTTTTCTGATCAGATGAAACATGAGTTTGAGATGTCAATGTTAGGAGAAATCAAATTCTTTATTGGATTGCAAGTACATCAACTAAAATATGGTATATTTGTGACCCAATCAAAATACATCAATGAGATACTCAAGATGTTTGGCTTAGAGGATTCAAAATTAGTCAGTATACCAATGGTAACAAGACATAAGTAATCCAAGAATGATGAATCAGATGAAGTAAATCAGACAATGTACAAATCAATGATTGGAAAGTTATAGTATGTTGTGTATAGCAGACAAGACATTGCATTATCTATTGGAATAGTGGAAAGATTTTCAGCAAACCCAAGAGAAAATGATCTTATGGTAGTAAAAGGAATAATGACGTACCTAAATAAAATAGATGACTTTGGCTTATACTATAAGATGACTAAAATTTTTGAGTTGAAAGCCTACATTGATGCATATTGGATAAGTAATATAGATGAAAAAAAAGTAGCATTTGAGGAGCACTTTTATTAGGTAAAATATTAGTCACTTAGATTGGAAAAAAGAAAAGTTCTACATCACAATTCGTAGTTGGAGCTAAGTATATTGTTGTAGTGATAGACTACACCGTTATGGTATGGATCAAGCATCCCCTGAAAGGTATAAAGGAAGAGGTAACTGAACCTATGATACTTTATTGTGATAGTACAACTTCCATCAACATACCAAAGAATCCTGTGATGCATGCTAAAACAAAGCATATTGCAATTAAGTATCACTATGTTAGAGAACTAATGGAAGAAAAGCAAGTGAAGATGGAATATGTCAACTCAAAGGAAAAAAATTTTGACATCTTCAAAAAAGCACTACCTAAATATGCATTTGAGTATCTTAAAGTTAAGTTAGGGGTGGTACCCCTATCAAAGGTTGTTTGATTAATAACAAGATTACCCTATATCAAATGTGTTGATTGCTGAAATTTTATAAATTGATGTAGAAGATACTTACTTAGGCTTTTCTTGAATTAATTAAAGTACTAAAATTCCAAAGAAGTCACTAGCAAGGTGATAGAGGGAGAAATTGAAGTTTCTATAAATACTACACATGCATGATAAGATGCTGAAATAGTATGTCTTTGGCATTGTTGTCGAAGTGGGACAAATAGTAGAAACTAATCAGACATGTAGAGGGTGAAATAGAAAATCTACAAGATCAAAAGTCTAAGAGGGAGAAATAATAGAAAGGAAGAGAAAAGAAAATAGTAGCTAAGAGGGAGAAAACAACACAAACAGAAATCAGTCAGGATGACAAGATTAGAGAGGGAGTATAACAAAAAGGAGAAGATAGTGTATCAACAAAAGAGATATCCTTAATACTTTGGAAAAGGGAGCTATACAAAGTTTTCCTTTTGGCATGTAACTTACTATTATTGCCCTAGTTAGAATTTTGATAACTTGGTTGATTAGTTTTATTTTCAATTAATGCCAAAGAGGGACATTGTTGAAATCTGATTGAAAAAATCATTATTGAAGAAGGGAGATTGTTGCAAAGATGGAGATTATTGATAAAGAATGTTTTCAATCATTTTTCTATCATTGATGTGAAACCTACTATTTGCTAGAATGAAATTTTTTTATAAGATGTAAGTACTATCACTTAGTTGATTGATGAAGAGGACTCAATCAATAAGATGTAACAAACGCACCTAAGGAAAATAAAAGTTGTACATCACAGTCCATAGCTGAAGCTAAGTATGTTACTTCAGTAATCAACTGCACCTATAAATTATGGATCAAGCATCTGTTGAAAGGTATGAAGGAAGAGGTAACTGAACTTGTGATACTTTATTTTGATAATACAAGTTCCATCAACATATCAAAGAATCTTGCAATGCATGCTAAAACAAAGCACATTGCAATTAAGTATCACTATGTTAGAGAACTAATGGAAGACAAGCAAGTGAAGATGGAATATGTGAACTCAAAGGAAAATTTTTTTGACATCTTCAAAAAAAACTACCTAAAGATGCATTTGCGTATCTTAAGTTAGGGGTGGTACCCCTATCCAAGGCTATTTGAGTAATAGCAAGATTACCTTATATCAAATGAGTTGATTGCTGAAATTTTATAAATTGATGTAGAGGATACTTACTTTAGGCTTTTCCTGAAGTAATTAAAGGACTAAAATTCAAAATAAGTCACTAGAAAGGTGATAGAGGGAGAAATTGAAGTTTCTGCAAATGTTACACTTGCATGATAAGATGCTGAAATAGTATGTTTTATGCATTTTTGTCAAAGAGGGACAAATAGTAGAAACTAATAAGACATGTAGAGGGTGAAATAGAAAATCTACAAGATCAAAAGTGTAAGAGGGAGAAATAATAGAAAACAAGAGAAAATAAAGTAGTAGCTAAGAGGGAGAAAACAACACAAACCGAAATCAACCAGGATGACAAGATTAGAGAGGGAGTATAACAAAAAGGAGAAGACAAGGTATGAACAAAAGAGATATCCTTAGTACTTTGAAAAAGAGAGCTATAAAAAGTTTTCCTTTTGGCATTTAACTTACTATTATTAACCTAGTTAGCATTTTGATAACTTGGTTGATTAGTTTTATTTTTGATCAATGACGAAGACGAAGATTGTTGAAATCTAATTGAAAAGATCATTATTGAAGAAGGTAGATTGTTGCAAAGATGGAGATTGTTGATAAAGAATGTTTTCAATCATTGTTTTTTCATTGATGTCAAACCTACTATTTTCTAGAATGATAGTTTCTTATAGGATGTAAGTACTATCACTTAGTTGATTGATGAATAGGATTTAATCAATAAGATGTAACAAAAGCAATTAAGGGAAAGGTTGAGTTACATTTTTGTAATGAAGTACAAGGATTAGTTAAGACAATGATAAAATGATGTATTGACAATATACTTGAAGATACAGAGGTTAGCTACACTTAGAAACTCTAGAATAACAAGTTGTAACAATTTCTCTACAAAAGTTGACTAAGTTCATCAGTGGGTGCCAAGCGAGCTAGTTCATACCAAGCAGATTATCAATAAGTGCCAAGCAAATGAAAAATCTAGTGTGTGCTGAGTGAAATAGAAGTAGCTGAGCAAGTTGAGGTGTCGAGTATCAAAAAATAGTTAGTTGAAGCCAAATGAATCCACAATAGGTGCTGAGCACATTGACTTTTGCTTATACTATAAGAGGACTAAAAATTTCTAGTTGAAAGCTTACATTGATGCATATTGGCGAGGTAATATAGATGACAAAAATAGATGACTTTGGATTATACTATAAGAGGAATAAAAAGTTTGAGTTGAAAACCTACATTGATGCATATTGGGGAGGTAATATAGATGACAGAAAAAGTAGCAGTTAAGGAGCACTTTTATTAGGTAAAATATTAGTCACTTGGATTGGAAAAAAGAAAAGTTGTACATCACAGTCCATAGTTGAAGCTAAGTATGTTGTTGCAATCATCAACTACACCAATATTGTATGGATCAAGCATCCATTGAAAGGTATGAAGGAAGAGGTAACTGAACCTGTGATACTTTACTGTGACAATACAAGTTCCATCAACATATAAAAAAATCATCTGATGCATGCTAAAACAAAGCACATTGCAATTAAGTATCAGTATCACTATGTTAGAGAACTAATGGAAGACAAGCAACTGAAGATGGAATATGTCAACTCAAAGGAATAAATTTTTTACATCTTCAAAAAAGAACTACCTAAAGATGCATTTGAGTATTTTAAAGTTAAGTTAGGGGTGGTACCCCTATCCAAGGTTGTTTGAGTAATAGGAAGATTACCATATATCAAATGAGTTGATTGCTGAAATTTTATAAATTGATGTAGAGGATACTTACTTTAGTCTTTGCCTTAAGTAATTAAAGTACTAAAATTCAAAATAAGTCACTAGCAAGGTGATAGAGGGAGAAATTGAAGTTTCTGTAAATGCTATACTTGCATTATAAGATGCTAAAATAGTATGTCTATGGCATTGTTGTCAAAGAGGGACAAATAGTAGAAACTAATCAAACATGTAGAGGGTGAAATAGAAAATCTAAAAGATCAAAAGTGTAAGAGGGAGAAATAACTGAAAGGAAGAGAAAAGAAAATAGTAGGTAACAAGAAGAAAAAAACACAAATAAAAATCAGTCAGGATGAAAAGATTAGAGAGGGAATATAACAAAAAGGAGAAGACATTGTATCAACAAAAGAGATATCCTTAATACTTTGAAAAAGGGAGCTACAAAGTTTTTTCTTTTTGTCATTTAACTTACTATTATTAACATAGTTAGCATTTTGATAACTTGGTTGATTAGTTTTATTTTTGATCAATGCCAAAGAGGGAGATTGTTGAAATCTGACTGAAAAGATCATTATTGAATAAGGGAGATTGTTGCAAAGATTGAGATTTTTGATAAAGAATTTTTTGAATCATTTCTTTTTCACTGATGTCAAACCTACTATTTTCTAGAATGACAATTACTTATAGGATGTAAGTACTATCACTTAGTTGATTCATGAAGAGGATTTAATCAATAAGATGTAACAAAAGCACCTAAGGGAAAGGTTGAGTTATGGTTTTGTAATGAAGTACAAGGATCAGTTAAGATAATGATAAAATGAAGTAATGATAATATACATGAAGATACATAGGTTGACTACACTGAGAAACTCTAGAATAACAAGTTGTAATAATGTTGTCTTTAAAACTTGACTAAGTTCATTAGTGGGTGTCAAGCAAGCTAGTTCATGCCAAGCAGATTATCAATAAGTGCTTAGCAAATGAAAAATCTAGTGTGTGCTGAGTGAAATAGAAGTAGTCGAGCAAGTTCAGGTGTCGAGTATCAGAAAAAATTTAGTTGAAGTGAAGTGAATCCACCATAGGTGATGAGCATATTGACTTTGGCTTATACTATAAGAGGACTAAAAGATTTGATTTGAAAGCCTACATTGATGCATATTGGGGAGGTAATATAGATGATAGAAATATATGACTTTGGCCTATACTATAAGAGGAATAAAAAGTTTGAGTTGAAAACCTACATTGATGCATATTGGGCAGGTAATATCGATGACAGAAAAAGTAGCAATTAAGGAGCACTTTTATTAGGTAAAATATTAATCACTTGGATTGGAAAAAAGCAAAGTTTTACATCACAATCCATAGATGAAGCTAAGTATGTTGTTGTAGTGATCAACTGCACCAATATTGTATGGATCAAGCATTTGTTGAAAGGTATGAAGGAAGAGGTAACTGAACCTATGATACTTTATTGTGATAATACAAGTTCCATCAACATATCATAGAATCCTGTGATACATGCTAAAAAAAAGCACATTGCAATTAAGTATCATAATGTTAGAGAACTAATGGAAGGCAAGCAAGTGAAGATCGCATATGTCAACTCAAAGGAACAAAGTTTTGACATTTCCAAAAAAGCACTACATAGAGATGCATTTGAGTATCTTAAAGTTAAATTAGGGGTGGTACCCCTATCCAAGGTTGTTTGAGTAATAGCATGATTACCCTATATCAAATGAGTTGATTGCTGAAATTTTATAAATTGATGTAGAGGACACTTACTTGAGGCTTTGCCTAAGTAATTAAAGTACTAAAATTCCAAATAAGTCATTAGAAAGGTGATAGAGAGAGAAATTGAAGTTTCTACAAATGCTACACTTGCATGATAAGATGCTGAAATAGTATGTCTTTGGCATTGTTGTCAAAGAGGGACAAATAGTAGAAACTAATCAGACATGTAGAGGGTGAAATAGAAATTCTACAAGATCAAAAGTGTAAGAGGGAGAAATAATAGAAATGAAAAGAAAAGAAAATAGTAGCTAAGAGGGAGAAAACAACACAAATAGAAATAAGTTAGGATGACAGGATTAGAGAGGGAGTATAATAGAAAGGAGAAGACAGTGTATCAACAAAAGTGATATGCTTAATAGTTTGAAAAGAGGAGCTATACAAAGTTTTCCTTTTGGAATTTAGCTTAGAATTATTAACCTAGTTATCATTTTGATAAATTGGTTGATTAGTTTTATTCCATAGAATAGTAGGGGCCCCCCACCCTGCATGAATAGAAGGTCCCCATGCCCTCCCACCCGAACTTCTTCTCCCTGGAATGAGACCGCCACTGCACAGAAGAGCCGAGTTGTCGAGGGAATTAGATACTAGCATTGAATTACCGTCCTACTCGACTGAACCCGATCAATGCCAAAGAGGGAGATTATTGAAATTTGATTGAAAAGATCATTATTGAAGAAGGTAGATTGTTGCAAAGATGGAGATTGTTAATAAATAATATTTTCAATCATTTTTTTCTCATTGATGTCAAACCTACTATTTTATAGAATGACAATTGCTTATAAGATGTAAGTACTCTCACTTAGTGGATTGATGAAGATGATTTAATCAATAAGATGTAACAAAAGAACCTAAGGGAAAGGTTGAGTTATGGTTTTGTAATGAAGTACAAGGATTAGTTAAGACAATGATAAAATGATGTATTGATAATATATTTGAAGAAACAGAGGTTGGCTACACTTAGAAACTCTAGAATAACAAGTTGTAACAATGTTGTCTACAAAACTTGACTAAGTTCATCAGTGGGTGTGGAGCAAGCTAGTTCATGCCAAGAAGATTATCAATAAGTGATAAGAAAATGAAAAATTTAGTGTGTGCTAAGTGAAATAGAAGTAGCCAAGAAAGTTCAGGTGTCGAGTATCAAAATTTTTTTAATTAAGGCCAAGTGAATCCACAGTAGGTGCTGAGCACATTCACTTTGGCTTATACTATAAGAGGACTAAAGAGTTTGAGTTGAAAGCATACATTGATGCATATTGGGGAGGTAATATAGATGATAGAAACAAATGACTTTGGCTTATACTATAAGAGGACTAAAAAGTTTGAGTTGAAAGCCTACATTGATGCATATCGGGGAGGTAATATAGATGACATAAAAAGTAGTAGTTGAGGAGCACTTTTATTAGGTAAAATATTAGTCACTTGGATTGGAAAAAAGCAAATTTGTACATCACAATCCATCGCCAAAGCTAAGTATTTTGCTGCAGTGATCAGCTACAACAATATTGTATAGATCAAGCATCTGTTGAAAGGTATGAAGGAAGAGGTAACTGAACCTGTGATACTTTATTGCGATAATATAATTTATATCAAAATATCAAAGAATGCTATGATGCATGCTAAAACAAAGCACATTGCAATTAAGTATCACTATGTTAGAGAACTAATGGAAAACAAGCAAGCGAAGATGGAATATGTCAACTCAAAGGAACAAATTTTTTACATCTTCAAGAAAGCACTACCTAAAGATGCATTTGAGTATCTTAAAGTTAAGTTAGGGGTGGTACACCTATCCAAGGTTGTTTGAGTAATAGCAAGCTTACCCTATATCAAATGAGTTGATTGCTGAAATTTTATAAATTGATGTAGAGGATACTTACTTGAGGCTTTTCTTGAAGTAATTAAAGTACTAAAATTCCAAATAAGTCACCAGCAAGGTGATAGAGGGAGAAATTGAAGTTTCTACAAATGCTACACTTGCATAATAAGATGTTGAAATAGTATGTCTTTCCCATTGTTGTCAAAGAGGGACAAATAGTAGAAACTAATCAGACATGTAGAGGGTAAAATAGAAAATCTACAAGATCAAAAGTGTAAGAGGTAGAAATAATAGAAAGGAAGAGTAAATAAAATAGTAGCTAAGAGGGAGAAAACAACACAAATAGAAATCAGCCAGGATGACAAGATTAGAGAGGGAGTATAACAAAAAGGAGAAGATAGTGTACCAATAAAAGAGATATCCTTAATACTTTGAAAAAGGGAGCTATACAATTTTTTCCCTTTTGGCATTTAATTAGCATTTTTTTAACTTGGTTGATTAGTTTTATTTTTTATCAATGCTAAAGAGGGAGATTGTTGAAATCTAATTGAAAAGATCATTATTGAAGAAGGGAGATTGTTGCAAAGATGGAGATTGTTGATAAAGAATGTTTTCAATCATTGCTTTTTCATTGATGTCAAACCTACTATTTGCTAAAATGACAATTTCTTATAAGATGTAAGTACTATAACTTAGTTGATTGATGAAGAGGATTTAATCAATAAGATGTAACAAAAGCACCTAAGGGAAAGGTTGAGTTACGATTTTGTAATGAAGTATAAGCATCGGTTAAGAAAATGATAAAATGATGTAATTATAATATACTTGAAGATAAATAGGTTGGCTACACTTAGAAACTCTAGAATAACAAGTTGTAACGATGTTGTCTACAAAACTTGACCAAGTTTGTCAGTGGGTGCCGAGCAAGCTAGTTCATGCCAAGAAGATTATCAATAAGTGCCAAGGAAATGAAAGATATAGTGTGTGCTAAGTGAAATAGAACTAGCCGAGCAAGTTTAGATGCCGAGTAACAGAAAATTTTAAGTTTAAACCAAGTGAATCCATAGTAGGTGTTGAGAATATTGACCTTGGCTTATACTATAAGAGAACTAAAAAAATTGAGTTGAAAGCCTACATTGGTGCATAATTGGGAGGTAATATAGATAAAAAAAAATAGACGACTCTGGCCTATAATATAAGAGGACTAAATTTTTTGAGTTGAAAGCCTACATTTATGCATATTGGGGAGGTAATATAGATGACAAAAAAAGCAACAGTTGAGGAGCACTTTTATTAGTTAATAGATTAGTCAGTTGGATTGGAGAAAAGAAAAGTTGTACATTAGAGTCCATAGTTGAAGCTAAGTATGTTGTCATAGTGATCAACTGCACCAATATTGTATGGATCAAGCATCCATTGAAATGTATGAAGGAAGAGGTAACTAAACTTGTGATACTTTAGTGTGATAATATAAGTTCCATCAACATATCAAATAATCTTGTGATGCATGCTAAAACAAAGCACATTGCAATTAAGTATCACTATGTTAGAGAACTAATGGAAGACAAGCAAGTGAAGATGGAATATGTCAAGTCAAAGGAACAAAATTTGACGTCCTCAAGAAAGCACTACCTAAAGATGCATTTGAGAATCTTAAACTTAAGTTAGGGGTGGTACCCCTAGCCAAGGCTATTTGAGTAATAGCAAGATTACCCTATATCAAATGAGTTGATTGCTGAAATTTTATAAATTGATGTAGAGGATACTTACTTTAGGCTTTGCCTGAAGTAATTAAAGAACTAAAATTCCAAATAAGTCACTAGCAAGGTGATAGATGGAGAAATTGAAGTTTCTACAAATACTACACTTGCATGATAAGATGCTAAAATAGTATGTCTTTGGCATTGTTGTCAAAGAGGGAGAAATAGTAGAAACTAATCAGAAATGTAGAGGGTGAAATAGAAAATCTACAAGATCAAAAGTGTAAGAGGGAGAAATAATAGATAGGAAGAGAAAAGAAAATAATAGCTAAGAGGGAGAAAACAACACAAATAGAAATCAGTCAGGATGACAAGATTAGAGAGGGAGTATAACAAAAAGGAGAAGAGAGTGTATCAACAAAAGAGATATCATTAATACTTTGAAAGAGGGAGCTATAAAAAGTGTTCCTTTTGGAATTTAACTTACTATTATTAACCTAGTTATCATTTTGATAACTTGGTTGATTAATTCTATTTTCGATCAATGCCAAAGAGGGAGATTGTTGAAATTTGATTGAAAAGATGATTATTGAAGAAGGTAGATTGTTGCAAAGATGGAGACTGTTAATAAAGAATATTTTCAATCATTGTTTTGTCATTGATGTCAAACCTACTATTTTGTAGAATGACAATTGCTTATAAGATGTAAGTACTATCACTTAGTGGATTGATGAAGAGGATTTAATCAATAGGATGTAACAAAAATACCTAAGGGAAAGTTTGAGTTATGGTTTTGTAATGAAGTACAAGGATTAGTTAATAAAATGATAAAATGATGTATTGATAATATACTTGAAGATATAGAGGTTTGCTACACTTAGAAACTCTAGAATAACAAGTTCTAACAATGTTGTCAACAAAACTTGACTAAGTTCATCAGTGGGTTTTGAGCAAGCTAGTTCATGCCAAGAAGATTATCAATAAGTGCCAAGCAAATGAAAAATTTAGTGTGTGCTGAGTGAAGTAGAAGTAGCCGAGCAAGTTCAGGTGCTGAGTATCACAAAATTTTTAGTTGAACCCAAGTGAATCAACAATAGGTGCTGACCACATTGACTTTGGATTATACTATAAGAGGACTAAAAAGTTTGAGTTGAAAGATGCATATTGGGGAGGTAATATAGATGACAAAAATAGATGACTTTGGCTTATACTATAAGAGGACTAAAAAATTTTAGTTGAAAGCCTACATTTATGCATATTGGGGAGGTAATATAGATGATAGAAAAAGTAGCAGTTGAGGAGCACTTTTATTAGTTAAAATATTAGTTAGTTGGATTGGAGAAAAGCAAAGTTGTACATTAGAGTCCATAGCTGAAGCTAAGTATGTTGCTGCAGTCATCAACTGCACCAATATTGTATGGATCAAGCATCTGTTGAAAGGTATGAAGGAAGAGGTAACTGAACCTATGATACTTTATTGTGATAATACAAGTTTCATCAACATATCAAAGAATCCTTTGATGCATGCTAAAATAAAGCACATTTCAATTAAGTATCACTATGTTAGAGAACTAATGGAAGACAAGCAAGTGAAGATGGAATATGTTAACTCAAAGGAACAAATTTTTAACATCTTCAAAAAAGCACTACCTAAAGATTCATTTGAGTATCTTAAAGTTAAGTTAGGGGTGGTACCCCTATCCAAGGTTGTTTGAGTAATAGCAAGATTACCCTGTATCAAATGAGTTGATTGCTGAAATTTTATAAATTGATGTAGAGGATACTTACTTGAGGCTTTTCTTGAAGTAACTATAGTACTAAAAGTCAAAATAAGTTACTAGCAAGGTGAGAGAGGGAGAAATTGTAGTTTCTGCAAATGCTACACTTGTATGATAAGATGCTGAAATAGTATGTCTTTGGCATTGTTGTCAAAGAGGGACAAATTGTAGAAACTAATCAGACATGTAGAGGGTGAAATAGAAAATCTTCAAGATCAAATGTGTAAGAGGGAGAAATAATAGAAAGGAAGAGAGAAGAAAATAGTAGCTAAGAGGGAGAAAACAACACAAATAGAAATCAGTCAGGATGACAAGATTAGAGAGGGAGTATAACAAAAATAAAAAGACGGTGTATCAAAAAAAGAGATATCCTTAATAATTTGAAAAAGGGAGCTATAAAAAGTTTTCCTTTTGGCATTTAAATTACTATTATTAACCTAGCTAGCATTTTGATAACTTGGCTGATTAGTTTTATTTTCGATCAATGCCAAAGAGGGAAATTGTTGAAATCTTATTGAAAAGATCATTATTGAAGAAGGGAGATTGTTGCAAATATGGAGATTGTTGATAAAGAATGTTTTTGATTGTTGTTTTTTAATTGATGTCAAACCTACTATTTTATAGAATAAAAATTTCTTATAAGATGTAAGTACTATCACTTAGTTGATTGATGAAGAGGATTTAATCATTAAGATGTAACAAAAGCATCTAAGGGAAAGGTTGAGTTATGGTTTTGTGATGAAGTACAAGGATCAGTTAAGACAATGATAAAATGATGTATTGATAATATACTTGAAGATACAAAGGTTGGCTACACTTCAAAACTCGAGAATAATAAGTTGTAACAATGTTGTCTACAAAACTTGACTAAGTTCATCAGTGGGTGTCGAGCAAGCTAGTTCATGCCAAGCAGATTATCAATAAGTGCCAAGCAAATGAAAAGTCTAGTATGTGCTAAGTGAAATAGAAGTAGCTGAGCAAGTTCAATTGCTGAGTATTAGAAAAGTTTTAGTTGAAGCCAAGTGAATCCACATTAGGTGCTGAGCACATTGACTTTAGCTTACACTATAAGAGTGTTAGGATAAACCACGGACAGAAATAAAAAACTACATGCAAATATAACCAATAACAAAAATAATAGAACACACAAAAATGAACACAAGGCACCAAGATTTAACGTGGTTCACCCAATCCCTGGGCTACGTCCACCAAACAGCAAGTCCTATCTTATTACAATCCAGTGATTACAACCTGATTACAATCCGTAATCCCTTACAGCTCAATACCGCCGCAAGAACCAATTTCGTATCACCACATATATAAAATACCCAACCCTAAGCCCTTTTTATACAAGTATTAAACCCACTATTTATGAAGTATGTACAGTACTTTCCTGATCAGTCACCACAATCTAACAAAGAGGACTAAAAAGTTTGAGTTGAAAGCCTACATTGATGCATATTGGGGAGGTAATATAGATGACATAAACATATGATTTTGACTTATGATATAAGAGGACTAAAAATTTTGAGTTGAAAGCCTACATTGATGCATATTGGGGAGGTAATATAGATGACAGAAAAGGTAGTAGTTGAGGAGCACTTTTATTAGGTAAAATATGAGTCACTTGGATTGGAAAAAAGCAAAGTTGTACATCATAGTCCATAGCTGAAGCTAAGTATGTTGTTGTAGTCATCACCGACACCACTATTGTATGGATTGGGCATCCATTGAAAGGTATGAAGGAAGAGGTAACTGAACCTATGATACTTTATTGTGATAATACAAGTTCCATCAACACATCAAAGAATCCTATGATGCATGCTAAAACAAAGCACATTGCAATTAAGTATCACTATGTTAGAGAACTAATGGAAGAGAAGCAAGTAAAAATGGAATATGTCAACTTAAAGGAACACATTTTTGACATCTTCAAAAAATCACTACCTAAAGATTCATTTGAGTATCTTAAATTTAATTTAGGGGTGGTACCCCTATCAAAGGTTGTTTGAGTAATAGGAAGATTACCCTATATCGAATGAGTTGATTTCTAAAATTTTATAAATTAATGTAGAGGGTACATACTTGAGGCTTTTCCTGAAGTAATAGTAGTACTAAAATTCCAAATAAGTCACTAGCAAGGTGATAGAGGGAGAAATTGAAGTTTCTACAAATGCTACAGTTGCATGATAAGATGTTGAAATAGTTGGTCTTTGGCATTGTTGTCAAAGAGGGACAAA